>JAINVK010001442.1:0-121157 GCA_030068075.1 Paguma larvata
GGAGCCAGCGACCTGGGACCATTGCCGCTGCCCCCCTGAGCCGGGATTGGGCGCTAGTCGCCACGGAGGGCCCTGTGGGGTGCGAACAAACGCTGGGACTGCTGCTACCGCGTCGCCCGAGTGGGGAGTGCGCACAAGTCGCCCCGGCCAGGCGAGCGGGGAGCCCTCAGCGCGACCGGCTGCCGGGGGGCCCTCAGTGCCTGTGGAGCACCTCTAACCCTGACACATTTGCAGAAGGTTGGGGGGTGGCAAGGGCAGGCGCCCACCTTCCAGTGGACCGCACTGCGCCGGTGCCCATAGCGGAGTAAGGACACAAACAAGGGGGCGAGTGGAAGCCCTGGGACTGGGAACAAAGGACGGAAGGGACGCCATTGTTGTCTTACGGGCCCACAAGCACCAGCCCCAGGAAGTCACTCCCAGAGCCATCCCTGCCTCAGTGGAGAACCCCTACACTAAACCACGCCCATCTGCGCAGGAGTGACACTCTCGCGGGAGCTACAGAGGCCAAGTCCAGACCGCTGCCTGGAGTAACTCCAGGTCATTTCTTTTTAAAATATATGCTCCCCGTTATTCTTCTTACTGATCCCCACTCCTGAGCTGACTATCCAGGGGCCTGGCTGACTTAAACAAATCTTAACCACTCTCTAAAGGCATGTTTTTCATCTCCTTCTGTACTTCCCTATTCTCTCTCTGGAATAACCAGGCCACATAATCTCACCGAGCAATTTCTGTCTTCATTCCTTTTTCCTTGTAACCGTCCTTATTCTGATTTCTCTCAGTCTGGATTAAGCTCTTTAGTCACTCTACCTGGGCAAAGACCATTTCCTTCTTTCCCCCGGAACTGTCATTATTCTCTCTGTAGACGCTCTGCCACCAGCACACTACTACCCTGTCCTTACCGTGTAGCTGGTATTTCAGGACATTGTCCTCAGAGTGTCATTTGTTATTCTTTTTTCTGTTGTGAACCGCTTGTCTGTATCATTTGTTGTACGTTTGAGTATTTCTGTTTTCTGTTTGTCTGTCAGTCTGTTTTCCTTTCCAGGGCAACTTCAAGAAACAACCAAAACACATCCAGCCAAAATGACGAAAAGGAAGAATTCTCCTCAAAAGAATCTACAGAAGTAGTGACAGCTCAAGAATTAATGAAAACAGATATAAGCAACATAACAGAACATGAATATAAATGATAATCATAAAACTAATCGCTGGCTTGAAAAAAGCTTAGATGAATGCAAGGGGTCCCGCGCGCAGAGTTCAAGGACCTTAAAAATGGTCAGGAAGAATTAAAAAATTGGAAGAAATACAGGCAAATGGAAGCAGCCACAGCACGGATTGAAGAGGTAGAGAAAGAGTAGTGCATTAGAAGATAAACTTATGAAAAAGAGGAAGCAGATAAAAAGAGAGAGAAGCTGATCCAGGAACAGGAAAGGAGAATTCGAGAGCTGAGCGATGCACTCAAAAAACAATATCCGTATCATAGGAGTTCCAGAGGAAGAAGAGAGAGAGAAAGGAGTCGAAGGGGTTCTTGAACAAATCATTGCTGAGAACTTCCCAACATGAGGAAGGAAAAGGGCATGGAAATCCAAGAGGCACAGAGAACTCCCCTCAGACGTAACTTGAATAGACCTCTGCACGACACATCATAGTGAAATGGCAAATATAAAGACAGAGAGAGAATCCTGAAAGCAGCTAGAAAAAAAACTAACATACAAAGGGAGACACATAAGGATAGTAGCAGACTTATCTACAGAAACTGGCAAGCCAGAAAGGAATGGCAGGATATCTTCAATGTGATGAGCAGAAGGATATGCAACCAAGAATCTGTATCCGCTAGCCTGTCATTCAGAATAGAAGGAGAGATAAGGTTTTCCCAACAAACAAAAACTGAAGAATTCATCTCCAAAAGCCAGCATGCAAGAGATCCTGAGGGGCACTATGAAGGAAAGGTTGCAAAGAACACAAACTACCAGAGACAGACTTACAAGCATGAAACCTACAGATAATACAGTGACTGTAAGCCCATATTTTTCAATATTAACACTGAATGTAAATGGACTAAATGCACCAATCAAAAGACACAGGTAACAGAATGGATTAAAAAACAAGACCCATCTATTTGCTGTCTTCAAGAACTCATTTAACCTGAGACACCTTCAGATTGAAAGTGAGGGGATGGAGAACTATCTACCAGCTACTGGAACAGAAGAAAGCTGGAGTAGCCACACTTATATCAGACAAAAGACTTTAAAGAAAGATGTAATAAGAGATGAAGAAGGACATTATATAATAATCTCAGGGACCATCCAGCAGGAAGAGCTAACAATTATAAATATCTACGCACCGAATTTGGGGGCACCCAAATGTAAAACAACTAATTACAAACATAGCAACCTTATCGATAAAAATGTCCTAATAGTAGGGGACCAACACTCCACTCTCAGCATGGACAGATCCACAAAACAGAAAATCACCACAGAAACAATGCCCTGAACGACACTTAGAACAGATGGGCCTAATAGACATCTTTAGGGTCCTTCATCCAGAAGCAAAGGAATTTACATTCTTCTTCAACTGCACACGGTACATTTTCCAAGATAGACCACATTCTGGGGCACAGGGAAGCTCTGAATAAATATAAAGAATTGAGATCATACCGTGCACTTGTCAGACCACAATGCTTTGAAACTTGAAATCAACCAAGGAAAAGCATGGAAAATATCCAAAACATGGAGGCTAAGAAAGCCTATAAAAGACGAGTGGGTCAACCAAGCATCAAGAAGAAATTAAAAAATATGGAAACAAATGAAAATGAAAATACAACAATCCAAACACTCTGGGATGCGCAAAAGCAGTCCTGAGAGGGAAATATATTGCAATCCAGGCCCACTCAAGAAACAAGAAAAATCAATAACACAAATCTAACAGCACGCCTAAAGAACTAGAAGCAGAACAACTAAAACAACCCAAGCCCAGCAGAAAGAGAGAAATAACAAAGATCAGGCACAAATTAACATATGGAAACAGAAAAAGTGGAACAGATCAATGAAACCAAGCTGGTTCTTTGAAAAATAAACAAAATAGACAAACCGCTAGCCAGGCTTCTCAAAAAGAAAGAGAGAGAACTCAAATAGATAAAATCATGAATGAAAAGGGAGAATTACAACCAATCCCTTAGAATAAAACAATCATCAGAGAATACTATGAAAAATTATATGCCACCAAACTTGGCAACTGGAAGAAATGGACTTTAAATAGCACACGCTACCAAAACTCAAACGGGAAGAAATAGAAAATTGAACAGACCCATAACTAGTAAGAAATAGAATCAGTTATCAAAAATCTCCCATCAAATAAAAGCCCTGGACCAGATGGCTTCCTGCGGAATTTTACCAGACATTTAAAACAGAGTTAATTCCTATCCTCCTCAAGCTGTTCCAAAAATTGAAACGGAAGGAAAACTCCCAGACTCATTCTATGAAGCCAGCATCACTTGATTCCCAAGCCAGACAAAGACCAGCAAAGAAAGAGAATTACAGGCCAATATCCCTGATGAATATGGATGCAAAAATTCAACAAGATACTAGCAAATCGAATCCAACAACATATAAAAAAAATTATCACCATGATCAAGTAGGATTCATCCCTGGGTTGCAGGCTGGTTCAATATTCGCAAATCAATCAACGTGATACATCACATCAACAAAAGAAAAGATAAGAACCATATGATCCTGTCAATAGATGCAGAAAAAGCATTTGACAAAATACAGCATCCTTTCTAATAAAAACCTCGAGAAAGTCGGGATAGAAGGAACATACTTAAACATCATAAAAGCCATCTATGAAAAGCCCACAGCTAATATCATCCTCAATGGGGAAAAACTGAGAGCCTTCCCCCTGAGATCAGGAACACGACAGGGGTGTCCACTCTCGCCACTGCTATTTAACATAGTGTTGGAAGTCTAGCATCAGCAATCAGACAACAAAACAAAATAAAAGGCATCAAGATTGGCAAGGAGGAAGTCAAACTTCACTTTTGCAGATGACATGATACTTGGAAAACCCGACAGAATCCACCAAAAGCCTACTAGAACTGATCCATGATTCAGCAAAGTTGCAGGATACAAAATCAATGTACAGAAATCGGTGGCATTTCTATACACCAACAATGAAGCAGCAGAAAGAGAAATAAAGAAGCTAATCCCTTTCACAATCACACAAAAACCATAAAATACCTAGGAATAAACCTAACCAAAGAAAAGACCTCTTCGCTGAAAACTATAAAAAACTTATGAAGGAAATTGAGGAAGACACAAGGAAATGGAAAAACATCCCATGCTCATGGATTGGAAGAATAAATATCGTCAAAATGGCAATACTACCCAAAGCAATCTACACATTCAATGCAATCCCAATCAAAATTGCACCAGCATTCTTCTCAAAGCTAGAGCAAACAATCCTAAAATTTGTATGGAACCACAAAAGACCCGAATAGCCAAAGTAATACTGAAGAATAAAACCAAGGCGGGAGGCATCACAATCCCAGACTTTAACCTCTACTACAAAGCGGTAGTCATCAAGACTGTATGGTATTGGCACAAAAACAGACACATAGACCAATGGAATAGAATAGAAAACTCAGAAATGGACCCGCAAGTATATGGCCAACTAATCTTTGACAAAGCGGAAAAGTACCAATGGAAAAAAGACAGCCTCTTTAATAAATGGTGCTGGGAGAATTGGACAGCAACATGCAAAAGAATGAAACTAGACCACTTCTTACACCACTCACAAAAATAAATCTAAATGGATAAAGATCTGAATGTGAGACAGGAAACCATCAAAATCCTAGAGGAGAAAGCAGGAAAAAGCCTCTTTGACCTAAGACGCACCAATTCTACTCGACACGTCTCCAAAGGCAAGGGAATTAAAAGCAAAATGAACTATGGGACTCATCAAGATAAAAGCTTCTGCACGCAAAAGAAACAACCAACAAAACTGATAGGCAACCAACGGAATGGGAAAGATATTGCAAATGACATATCGGATAAAGGACTATATCTAAAATCTATAAAGAACTTACCAAACTCCACACCCGAAAAACAAAACCCAGTGAAGAAATGGGCGGAAGATATGAATAGACACTTCTCCAAAGAGGACATTCAGATGGCAAGACACTTGAAACGATGTTCAATGTCACTCATCATCAGGGAAATACAAATCAAAACCACACTGCGATACCACCTCACACCAGTCAGAGTGGCTAAAATAAACAAATCAGGAAACTATAGATGCTGGCGAGGATGTGGAGAAGTAGGCACCCTCCTACATGTTGGTGGGAATGCAAACTGGTGCAGCCACTCTGGAAAACGGTGTGGAGGTTCCTCAAAAAAATGAAAATAGAGCTACCCTATGATCCAGCAATAGCCTGCTAGGAATCTACCCAAGAGACACAGGATGCTGATGCATAGGAGCACGTGTACCCCAATGTTCATAGCAGCACTTTCGACAATAGCCAAAACATGGAAAGAAACTAAGTGCCCATCAACTGACGAGTGGATAAAGAAGATGTGGTACATATATACAATGGACTACTATGTGGCAATGAGAAAAAATGAAATCTGGCCATGCGTAGCAACATGGATGGAACTGGAGGGTATTATGTTAAGTGAAATAAGTCAGTCAGAAAAAGACAGATACCATATGTTTCCACGAATAGGTGGACTTGGTGAGACTAAGCAAAAACCAGGGGGAGGGGAAGAGGGGAAAGAAAAAAAAGACACAGAGAGGGAGGGAGATAAAACATAAGAGACTCTCAAAGACTAAGAACAACTGAGGGTGAGGGATGGGGGGGGAGAGGGGGTGATGGGCATTAAAAAAGGGCACATGTTGGGATGAACACTGGGTGTTTTATGTAAACCAATTTGAAAATAAACTATTATAAATGCAAAAAAAATGGCAAACAGACACATGAAACGATGCTCAAGATCACTCATCATCAGGGAAATACAAATCAAAACCACACTGAGATAGCACCTCACACCAGTCAGAGTGGCTAAAATGAACAAATCAGGAAACTATAGATGCTGGCGAGGATGTGGAGAAACAGGCAGCCTTTTGCACTGTTGGTGGGAATGCAAACTGGTGCAACCACTCTGGAGAACTGTGTGGAGGTTCCTCAAAAAAATGAAGATAGACTTACCGTATGACCCAGCAACAGCACTGTTAGGAATCTACCCAAGAGATCCAGGACTGCTGATGCATAGGGGCACGTGTACCCCAATGTTCATAGCAGCACTTTCGACAATAGCCAAATAATGGAAAGAGACTAAGTGTCCATCAACTGATGAATGGATAAAGAAGATGTGGTATATATATACAATGGAATACTATGCAGCAATGAGAAAGAATGAAATCTGGCCATGTGTGGCAACATGGATGGAACTGGAGGATATTATGCTGAGTGAAATAAGTCAGGCAGAGAAAGACAGATGCCATATGTTCCCACGCATAGGTGGGCTTTGGAAGACCTAGCAGAGAACCAGGGGGGAGGGAAGAGGGGAAGGGTGAAAAAAAAAGCCACAGAGAGGAAGGAAGACATGACATGAGAGACTCTCAAAAAATAAGAAAGAACTGAGGGGAGAGATGGGTGTGGGAGGGGGGAGAGTGGGTGGTGGGCACAGAGGAGAGCACTGGTTGGATTGAGCACTGTGTGTTGTATGGAAACCAATTTGACAATAAACTACTAGAAAACAAACAAAAACAAACAAAAAAAATTAAAATAATTTTTATTTATTTGTTTTGAGGGGGGAGCACACAAGTGGGGGGGGGACACACAAGCAGGGGAGGGGCAGAGAGAGAGAAGAGAGAAAATCCCAAGCAGACTCTGCACTGGCAGTGTGGGGTTCAAACTCACGAACCGCGAGATCATGATCTGAGTGGAAACCAAGACGTGAACACTTAACTGAATGAGCCACCCAGGAGCCCCAGGCATTTCCTACATTTTAAACAATATTGGAAATACTAGCGGCCATTCACAACCTCACTCACAGGCACCATGATTAGCTGCTAAGAGATGTTTTTCCCACTCGTGATTATATCATAGTTAACAGCCAAGCCAGATAGCCCCCTGGTAAGGCTGGTGTTCCTCACAGAGTAAAGAGATAACCGGAATTTCTTCCAGACCCTGCTAAGAATGACCAGGAAGTAGTTCAGATTGAGGCCAATGTTCAGGGGCTGATAGCAGCAGTAGCAGAGGCTTTCTCTCCTAAGGAGAGTTGGCCCAAGGCTGAATACTTTGGCCCTGGAGGTAGGAAATAACTCACACATAGGACACAACAGAAGAGCACCGAATGTATGTTTGGTGAAACTGAGACTGGTAGGTAGGGTACAGTATAAAGTCCAAGTGCCTGGGCCTCCTGTGGTCACGTCTCCCCCCTTTCCCCCCACAGAGAGTTGCTTTTAGAACAAAATAAGGTGCTCCAGAACTTCTTTTACTGAAGAAAATACTTTTAGAACTTTTTAAACTTTCCAACACACTATTTTGTCGACTGATGAAGTAGGTACTTCGATGCAGAGAACGTGCCAGAGAATAGTGCCCCATCAACATGGAGTAGCCCACAGTTGTGTGGACCCAGAGCTGTCCCACTGGATGCAGATGACAGCTTAGAAGCTAGGTTTGTGGGGGATACCTGGGGGACTCAGTCGGTTGAGCATCCGAATTCGGCTCAGGTCATGATCTCGCGGTTTTTTTGAGTTTGAGCCCACGTCGGGCTCTGTGCTGACAGCTCAGAGCCTGGAGCCTGCTTCGGATTCTGTGTCTCCCTCTCTCTCTACCCCTCTGTCCCTCATACTCAAAAATAAATAAACATTAAAAATCAGAAAAAAAAAAAAAAGGCTTTGTGCTTGCTGCCAGTGCATTGTCAGGTCTGAGTTCTTTGCTCTAAGGTCTGCAGTGCTCCTTCTCCTCCGGAACCCACTCCCGGGCCCTTCTCGCTGCGCCGGCTCAGCATGTCTGCCCTGGGCCCTGCCCAGGAGGCACAGCTGTGGGCATGTAGTGGGAGCTGCCAGACTGGCCCTCGGGTTAATCCAGGCAAGGAGAAATCGTGTGTTTCCTCCTCGGTTAGGTGGCCTCAGAGGCCCCTTCCATAATAAGCGTCACCATTTCTGGACACCCCTCTTCCAAGTGACTCTACTAGGTGGACCAAAGTAATTGTTTAGTAGGACGGCAGGAGCAGAGAGGTTCCCCCCCCCCTCATTCAATGGCCTTTGTGTTGGTAACTACATGTTATGTGGGCACACATCCTCGCCTGTGTGGCAGGTGGGGGGCCTAGCTTCTTTAGGGGCAACCTAGCCCAGGATCAGCGCACAAGAGCCTGGCGGTGTCTAAGGAAAGCCCAAACCCCGATCCCCGTGCTGCCACTGAAGGCCCTAGCCTAGTAACACCAAGTAGGGCCTCCCAACAACCACAGAAGTCTCACGGAGGAAACAAGGCTGCCCAACTTGCGGCAGCCCCGACGGTCACCCTCAAGAGCTGATCTTGGCCTCCGGTCCTGGCTGAGGAGAAAAGGGACACCGCCGCACCCCAGCAGAGTCCCATGAGACAGAAGCCCTCTCCTGTGCAGCTGCGCTTTCCTTTTGAAGTGTAGTCGACAATAATATTGCGTTGTTTTCCGGTGTATAACATTGTGATTCCGCAATTCTATACATTTTGACATGGTCGCTATGGTAAGTGTAGTTACCATATGTTGCCATGCAACATTATCAAAATACTAATGACCATATTTCCTGTGCTGTACTTTTTGTCCCTATGAAATCATAAAGTATTTTATAACTGGACGTTTGTGCCTCTTAATCCCCTTCAGCTATGGAACCCACCCCCCACCCACTTCCCCTCTGGCAACCACCACGTTGTTTGTAAGGGACCTAGGGCAAGCCACCCCAAAATATGCCAAAGCATATTGATTATTTTGGATTAAAGGTGCTTTCTTTTTTCTTTTTTTTAATGTTTATTTATTTATTTTGAGAGAGAGAGAGAGCACAAGCAGCGGAGGGGCAGAAAGAGAGGGGGAGAGAGAGAATCTCGAGCAGGCTCGGCACTGTCAGCGCAGAGCCCAATGTGGGGCTCAATCCCACAAACTGTGAGATCATGACCTGACTCGAAATCAGGCACTTAACCAACTGAGCCACCCAGGCGCCCCTGTTTTTTCTTTTTAAGACATCTCTGTGCCCAACACAAGGCTCAAGAATCACATACTCTACCCATTGAGCTGGCCAGGTGCCCTTAAAGCTGCTTTACACACAGCCCGTGCAGGAAAGGCATGCAGACCTTCCTCTGTCCCCTTGGAAGTAGGAAATAAGTCCCCTGTGTGAAAGGTACTTTCCTTGCACCAGGAGCTGACAAGACATCCTTAGGACCAGAGATAGGAAATTTACAGCAAAGTAAGCTTCATAAACAACACTTGTTAATTTTTTACTAATTTACCCCCCCCCAGTGCAAATTATGTTTAGAATTCCGTACAAATTCAATCTCCCAAACACAAGTTTCCTGGCTCTGTCAGTTCCTCACAGGTTTATTTTCTCTTTATCTAAAGTGTATAGAAACTACCTGCTTTGGTCTGGGTTTCACTATTGGGCCTCTGTGCACACGTCCTAAAACTCTGAGTGTTTTTTCTCCTGTGAATCTCTCTCCAATAAATTTAATTCTTAGTCCAACTGGAAGACCTTGAAGGATAGAAAACAGTTTTGTCTCCCTTTAGCAATAATTTCTTAAACCTTGGCCTTAGCACTCTGTGCTGACGGCTCAGAGCCTGGAGCCTGCTTCAGATTCTGTGTCTCCCTCTCTCTCTGCCCCTCCCCTGCTTGCATGTTCTCTCTCTCTCTCAAAAATAAATAAAACCATTTAAAAAAAAAGCATTGGCCTTAGCAACATGTGTCAGGATCAGTCTCCTTGGGCAAAGGAAAACAAAAAGAGAAATGGACTATGAGATTACATTAACATAAAAGCTTTTCCACAATTATGGAAACCATCCTACTGTTGTTTCTATGTGTCGAGGTGTTGAGACAGGCAGGCCTCAATTTGAGTTTTCTGGAATTCTCTCATAAGTCAGCTGGAAAACATTGTTAACATAGTAAGGTGTGCATTATAGCGGAGATGGAGGGGGATTGCAACCTTTGAGAAATGTCAATAATATGAAACAAACTAAAAGAACTCCTCTTATCAATATTTTATTTCATTTTTAAAAGTAATCTCCACACCCAACCCAACCTGGGGCTCCAACACTTGAGGCCAAATCAGCACCCACGTGCTCTTCCAACTGAGCCAGGCAGGTGCCCCTAAAAGAACAATTTCAAACAAAGTTTCACCCACATAACCAAGGTGGAAGTGTTAGGTGAGCGTTATGCCTTGGAGAGACGAAATTCAACTTTTAGCATCTACCAAATGCACTAATGAATATCCTACTGAGGAATTTCTAAAACCTGAGATTTTTATCTTTGTTTTTATATCCCTGTTCGGAAGACACTGTATGGAATCTGTCGCTGGTAGGGGACGACTCTGGGTCAGGCTGAGTTCTTACCTGTGGCATTCCAAAAATTTTTTCACTGGCTCAGTCAGCGATGGCCGATTTGTGGGTCAATAAGATTAAGGGGTGATTGTTTGAGATTATAGAAAACCCTAAATGGTATCAAAGGATAGTTCAAAAATAGCAAAAAGAAACCAAAAAAGAATGAGAAGAGAAAAATACAGAAAAAGAAACCTCGGGGCAGGCTTATTAGCCTTGCTGCAGAGCAGGGAGTGTGAGTCTGGTTGAGACTAGAAGGCCCCGCAGACATGGGTTTGGGGAGGCAGGCAGGCAGCCTAACACCGCAGGCCCTGGACACCAGGTCCGGGGCTCCCAGGTGGGTATGGCTAGGGCTTGGGAGGACCCGGGCCTCTCTGCTGTGTCAGGCGGGCAAAGCAAAGCTCAGGAAAAGAAACCCTTCAGTTCGGTGACTGTGGCTGCCTCCTGGTCTCTCAATGGGGTTCTGAAGGGGAAGGATCCACAGGAAGCGAATGAAGAAAAAGATGGCATGTTCTCAATCTCCAAACTCGATGCATGAAGTTTTGAAGAACAATTTTCCCACCTCTTTATTAAGATACAGTTGACATGCAGCCCTTCATGTCAAGGGGTTCAGCATAATAATCTGACTTATCTATGCTGTAAAGTGATTACCACAGTAAGTTTAGCTAACACCCATCACTTTATGTAGATACAAACAAAGAAAAAGGAACAAAGTTCTTTGTAATGACAACTCTTAGGACTGATCCTCTTAACAGGTCCCATATATTCCCTATAGCATGGTTGCCTATAGGCATGTTGTGTATTATATCCTCAGTGTGGTAGGGTCCCCTCCCTAAGGAGGGAGAAAAAAAGGGAGAAAAAACTTAAAAGGTAACCTGGCTATGCACCTACGTGACAGCATCCCTCATGACCTTGTAAACTGAGACTACTTAATCAGACCACATGCTTGTGTGTGTTACCATATATGCGAGGCAAAGAAATAGAAAATGTATTAAAAAAAAAAACTATGCCACATGACGTTCGGGCTTAGTTCTTAGGGTATAAACCCAACTGAGCGGTGCCAGCACGAATAAAGTTGCTTCCTGGAAATTAAAAAGCCTCGGTGTCTCGACTCTGCGAGAATTCTGCTACATTGCTTGGGGGCTTGCGTCTGGGATTCAGAGATGGTGCGTTTCCACCTCCTTTGCCCCCAGGGTACCTCGCCTGGCGACAGCGGACCCCTTGATCCTTAGGAGATTAGCCTATCTCGCCTCGCAGGGGTGAGGCCCGGGAACCAGCCCAGGGAGCGCCTGTCAGACTGGTAAGAACCTGGGTTCGTTTTGGCAGACCAGCCCCTGAGAGGCAAAAGGAGAGCCTGATCACCACCCAGAGTTGCCCTAGTAGTTCCACAAGGGACGAGGAACAAAGCTGCAGCTCTAAGGCACTGAATGTAGGGCGGTGAGCTGGAGGCGTGTGAATGAATGTGTGTGAACGAGACTGACAAGAGGAAGGTTCCGACCTCACCAGGGGCCGAAGTGAGTGTTGAGTCCTGATCTGCAGTCTGTGGTGACCTCATACGGCTTAAGGCGGCATCAGACTTTCTCAGGATTCTGATCCGGGGCAGGGATTGAAACTGAGCCCGTCAATGGTAAGGTAAGAGGCACCTGAAATATCTCTGAGATGAGAGCAATGGGAAATGGACAAAGCAAGTGTGCGTCCTCTCCAAACTAGTGCCCCTCCTTCCTTTTTCCCCCTCTCCTGTGCGTGAAAGTCATCTGTTAGGGGGAGGAAATGGGTGGAGAGCAGAGTAAACTGACTCCCCTAAGGTGTATGTTGAGGAATTTCAAAAAGGGGTATTCAGGAAATTATGGTTTGAAATTGACTCCTGGAAAGCTCTGGACATTCTGTGAAATTCGCCATCATTTGGGGTAGGCTGGCCCTCCGAGGGCTCACTTGATAAGGAACTAGTTGGCTGAGCATTCAGGGTCGTATTGGGGGACCCAGGACACCCTGACAAATTTCCTTACATTGACCGTTGGCAAGACCTGGTCCTATCCTGGCTGCCTTGGCTGAAAGTCTGTGTTGAAGAGAGCTGTAAAGTTACGATGGCTCGTGTCACGGCTTCCTCCAAATACTGGCCAGAAATTAAAAGGCTCAAATCTGTCAGGAAAAGGTTAAATATCTTGGCTTCCACCTGTTCCAGGGGCAGCGCTAACTCGGCCCAGAGAGGAAGCAGGCAGTTTGCTCCATCCTGGCCCTGACAACTCCACGCCAGGTTCAGGAGTCTCTCAGGGCTGCAGATTCCTGTAGAATCTGGATACCTAACTTTTCAGTCCTGACAAAACCCCTCTATGAGGCTACAAAGGGGGGCGCAGAGGGAATCCTTGATGTGGGAATCAGTACAGTAAAAGGCCTTCGAGAAAACAAAGCGAACCCTTACTAATGTGCCTGGTTTAGGGCTCCCAGACATGACCAAATCTTTCTTTCTGTATGTCTGTGATCGCATTGGTACTACAGTGTGTTGGGGTCATGACACCACCCAGTGGCATTACTCTCCAAGCAATTTGACTCTGTGGCCCAAGGCTGGCTCCTCTGCCTACAGGCACTGGTAGCCACAGCCCTCTTAGTGTCTGAGGCTGACAAGTTAACTATGGGACAGAATTGACAGTCCGAGTGCCACATTCGGTACTGACATTAATGGAATACAAGGGACAATACTGGCTAACCAATGCCAGGATGGTCAGATATCAGGGGATTCTTTGTGAGAACCTGCGCATTCACCTAGAGGTAGTGTGGACCCTGAACCTTGCAATCCTACTGCCTGCCGGCCAGGCCAGTCAGACCATGACTGCATTGAAGTCGACTTTAGCCAACTTGGACTTGAGGGACCAGACCCTCAAGGACCCCGATGCTGAGTATTTCACTGATGGTAGCAGGTTTGCGAAGAGGGAAGAGCATCTTACAGGTTATTCCGTGGTGACCCTGAATTCTGTCATTGGAGCAGAGCCCCTGCCGAAAGGGACTTCGACCCAGAAGGCAGAGCTAATTGCTCTAACCCAAGACCTCCAGCTGGCAGCAGGGATATGTGTTAATATATACACAGGCTCTAAGTATGCCTTCTTCACCACCCTCCACGCACATGGGGCCGTATACAAAGAGAAGGGTCTAACAAACTCAGGAGGAAAGGACATAAAGTATGGTAAGGAAATCCTTGAGCTCTTAGACGCTGTGTGGGCCCCTAAAAGAGTGGCAGTCATGCATTGTCAGGGACACCAAAGGGGAGACACCATGGCTGCACAGGGAAACTGTAAGGCAGATCGAGAGACAAAGTTAGCAGCTTCCAAAGAAACAACGGAATCAGCGGCTTGAATCGCCACACTGTTCCCTAACCCATGACAGAGTGGGACCCTAGTTACTCACACTGTGAAAGTACTTGGCTCGAGACTGAAAACCGAAGCCACCGCCCAGGTGGATGGTGGAAGTTTGAAGATGGACGAGTAGTGATTCCTGAGGCGCTGCCCCCAGCTTTTGTCAAGCAGTTCCTTCAGGAAACCCATTGGCTGGACAGCTCTCGAGACTACGGTGAGCCGCCGACATTTCTACATCCCTCCACTCTGCAGCACAGCCCGGGCGGTATGTGAGCAGTGTGAGACGTGTGCCCATAATCACCCACGTCAGGGGCCCAAGGCCGCTCCTGGGGAGCAGAGGGTCGGGGCGCCCCATTTGAAAATATGATGGTGGACTTCACTGAGCTTCCCCGGGTCCGAGACTGTAATATCTGTTGGTGTTTGTGTGCACTTTCTCAGGCCGGGCGGAAGCCTTCCCTGCTCGCACAGAAAAGGCGCATGAAGTGGCCCGGCCTCTTCTAAAAGAAATCGTTCCTCGATTTGGGATCCCTATCACTATGGGATCAGATAACGGGCCAGCATTCGTGGCTGAGGTGGTGCGTCTGGTGGCAAAAGGGGTTAAAGATCACCTGGAAGTTACACGTGACATACCGACCCCAGAGCTCCGGGAAGGTGGAATGAATGAACGGAACCCTGAAGCTGCAGTTAAGTAAACCGTGTCGGGAAACCCACCTGCACTGGGACCAGGTGTTGCCAATTGCCTTGTCAAGAATCAGGTGCAGCCCCACTAAGCGAACAGGGCTCTCCCCTTATGAAATCCTTTATGGGCGCCCTCCCCCAATTATCAAGGTGATAAGGGGGGGATTTAAATAAGATAGGCAATCTGACCCTAAGGCAGCAGACGCAGGCCCTGGATTCTACTCTAACTACCCTACACCGATGGGTTAAAGACCGATTGCCTGTGAGTCTGACCACAGATGCTCACTCCTTTGAGCCAAGAGATGCTGTATGGGTAAAGGAGTGGAATTTCCAATGACTCAAACCCCTTTGGAGGGCCCCGTTCACTGTCATTTTGTCCACCTCTACCACGGTAAAGGTGACTGAGGCGGGTCCCTGGATTCACCACAGCAGAGTGAAGCCAGCATCCGAGACTGAAAGTGCATTCCTGATCCACGCTGTGCAAGCTGACCATACGGAAGAAGCAATCTTCAACTCCAGAGACTCCGGCGGGAGACGGCAGGCCTGCTTTAGTCACTCCGGAAGCTGACTCATCTACGCACAGCAGAAGCTTGAGGTATCCCGGGTCCGGTGAAATAAATAGACTGTCCTTGTTTTCTTATCTGCCTTCTTACTGTGATGCACTGCCATCCCTTGTCTCTCACTGTTATTACAGTTTTTCCCTACTTCTCGCTATCAGATTGGAGGAGGTTGCCCCAGCCAGGTGGAAATGTGGCTAGAGGTTGTTGTTAGCACTCACTTTCCTTTTGTGGGCAGGATGTTTTGTTGGTATTGGTTACTTTTAATCTGGATCCCGTTTGTAAACCTAGATCTCTCGTCATATGACCCATGTATTCGCATAACCAGGTCAGGCCAGGGAGTCACCTGGACCTTACTAAACCATACCCACTTCTCATGCCAGGGAAATGTCCTGGGAACCTGCAGACACAAGAAGACCACTTATTCTATCTGCCAATGGGAGAGTCAATACACTTGCTTTGACCTACAATTCCCCCCAAATGAAGATTGGTTAAGAGTCCGATCCTACCAGGAGCTGGGGGAGTGGGAGGAGCGGAGGGTGGGGGGGGGTGATCAGCCTGACATAAATCACCAGCAACAAGAGGCCGGTGTCAATACAGTTTGATATACAGGCAATTATA
Organism: Paguma larvata; assembly: GCA_030068075.1. Taxonomy (NCBI): domain Eukaryota; kingdom Metazoa; phylum Chordata; class Mammalia; order Carnivora; family Viverridae; genus Paguma; species Paguma larvata. Next base: position 15,763 of record JAINVK010001442.1, read on the forward strand.
GGTCTAGGCCCAGAGGCATCTGTCATATGAGAAAAATAGCACTTGTCATAGAGGGCCCGAGAACTCTTGATATACCATGCGGAGGCTTAGATCGGGAGTGAAAATACTGACTCAATGACAAATATGTGTGTGGGGAAAATGATTTATGTGCCTATACACCTGAGTTTTTGTGCCCCAGCTGAAGTTGTGTTTCATGGGCTACTTGGGAAAAAAAAGGCACAACAGCACTCCTTCAGAAGGGGGCTGCTACATCAGAATGTCAATCAAAAGTCTGTAACCCTCTTAATTTCACCATTATTAACACGGGAGACGACAAGTGGCAATGCGGCACTCAAACTGGCATCCAAATCTATGGGTGAGGCAGAGACCCAGGGCCTGTGCTATATTTCAAGAGGGTGACTACCATCCATCCAACCATGTCCCATCAAGTCTTCCACTCCTTCTATGAAGAAATAAGTAGTCCCCCCTCCCATTTCAGTCACAGCAAGGAACTTATTTCTAGCCATGGTGGAGACTATAGCCCAGACCCTAAAACTCTCTTCTTGCTACGTATGCGGGGGAAACCAACATGGGAGATCAATGATCATGGGAGGCCAGGGAATTAGATAGATCCCCGTGAGCCTTATAATGGAACAAAATATTCCAGTTCCACCAAAGGGGTTTGGCTCCTTAAAACCTCAATTATTGGGAAGAACTGTCTTGCCTGATGGGGAAAAATGTTCACCATCACAGTTGGAAACTTAACATGACTAGGCCAAAGGTTTCATAATTCAACCACCTGGGAAACCCAATGGTGGGGGATCCCCGGGTCACCTTGAGTCAGATCCCCACCCCTTGTCTAACTTCTTTCATCTCCAAGAGGCCTGGGACAATGTCGAAGCAGCCATCGAATGGCAGACCCCAGGTGGAATATACTGGATGTGTGGAGGGACAGCCTATACAGTACTTGCTCAAGGTTGGTAACGGTCACGTGTGCTGGGGACTATCTGTCCTTCTTTCTTCCTATTCCCACTTGAAAGGCGGGGGGAGGGGGACACCTGGGAGTTCAAATGTACGGAGACAGAGAGGCTCAACGAAAGCAACGTGCCTTGCAAATTGGCAAATGGAAAGATGATGAATGGCCTCCGGAGCCTATAATCCAATATTATGACCCTGTGCCACCTGGGCAGAGAATGGGTCCTGGGGCTACCACACCCCCCAGGGAGTTATTTGGAGGACGGTTTTTAACTCTCAGGAGATTCAAAACCCTCGTGGGAATTATCCTCCTAATTTGGGGAGGGTGCTCTGCTGGTACGGAAACACCATTTATTACTGTTTAGTGAAACCTCAGTCATGGGACCCTTCGAATGTATATCATCAGGGCCATAAGCTGGGAGTATGATTGCCAGCATGTATCTTGGGCAAGTTGAGATAAAGGACGTTTCCAAAGGAAGTTTTCTATGTTAGAGTAGACTTTACAGGATGCTCGGGGGTCAGGATAATGTTACCCCAATATTCCCTTTTGCCCCGCGCAAAGTGTCATCACCGAGGCAGCTGAGCTCCTAGAGGGACATCACTCTGCCGGTCTCAAGGACTTGTCGTTGCACTGTAGGCACTAAGGGAACTTAATTCCTCATTTGCCTTAGTTTCCCACATCACCTTGGACAGAACTTACACCCCTTACCTCTTGATGAGGGTGCTACAAGGGCTCCAAGAGACGGAGTCTATAGGTTTCTGGAGATGAGTCTCTGGATAAGATTGCTTTTTTTTTTCTAATTTACTAAGGCATTTGTAAACTGATGGAGACCCATGCCCTGTATGACTGTGATCTCTATAAATTAACCATCTCTTTTCTTTCCTTTCCCCTGTTCTCGGGCAGCCAGGAGTGCCTGGGGAATGCCACACACACCCCACCTGGCTGGGGGGGCGGCGTGTGCTAGCTTGTACTTTGCCCTCAGCTCGCCCCACGCTCCCTCATCACCTACTACCCAAAGCAAGCTACAGATTTAATGCAATCCCTATCAAAATACCCACAGCATTTTTCGCAGAACTCGAACAAATAATCCCAAAATTCGTATAGAATGCTAAAACACCCCAAAAAGCCAATGCAGTTTTGAAAAGGAAGAACAAAACTGGAAGTATCCCCCAGAATAGAAAAGCACTAATTCAGAGGGATACATGCACCTCTATGTTAATAGCTGCATTTTTGGCAAGAGCCAAATTATGGAAACAGCTGAAGTGTCCCTCAATAGGTGAATGGATAAAGATCGTGTGTGTGTGTGTGTGCATTTTACTCAGCCATAAAAAGGAATGAAGACTTGCCTGTGTAACAAGATGGATGGAGCTAGAGAGTATAACGCTGAGCAAAATAAGTCATTCAGAGAAAGACAAATACCATAGGATTTCACTCATATATGCAATTTAAGAAACAAAACAACAACAAAAGGAGAAAAAACAAAAAACACTCTCACCTACAGAGAAAAAACTGATGGTTGCCAGAGGGGAGGTGGGTGGGGGGATGGGTGAATAGGTGCTGGGAATTAAGAGGACACTCATCTTCATGAGCACCAAGTAATATATAGAATTGTTGGATCACTGCGTTGTACACCCGAGAGGAATATAACACTGTATGTTAACTCTCCTGGAGTTAAAGTTTTGTAAATGCAGGCGTAACTTTGGTTTCCTCCCAAATGTAACTGCTAACTGCCTATTGTTGACTGGAAGCCTCACTGATAACAGTCGTTAATACATATATGTATGTATATGTATATGTACGTAATATATGCTGTGTTCTTACAATACAGTGAGCTAGAGAAAAAATGTTATTAAGAAAATCATAAGGAAAAGAAAATACATGTACAGTACTACGTGTATATTTACTGGAAAAGAAAATCCACACATAGGCAGGCCTGGCGGCCAGGGCTGGGAGGCCAGGGGCAGCTGGCCTGCTGTCCATATGGCGATGTTCTTCAGCTTAGTGGCCTTGGTTGTGCAGCGTCAGCCACCAGGCAGGTGAGCCCACCAGAGGCCAGGGCGGTGTGGATGCCCAGCACAGCGAACCATCGGGCTGCAGGTACACCGGCAGCCTGCGGCCTTTAGCAGCTGCAGCCGCACCGGAACCCACTTGGGCTCCGGGAGGATGTGGGCCCAGGCGCCTCTGAGTCCCGCCGGAGGGGCCAGTGGCCAGAGGGGCCCAAGCACCCGATTCATCCCCGCAGCCTGATGCAAACCCCAGCCAGTCACTGCCCAGAGCCCTGCACACCCAGGACGCTAGATGCCGGCTCCAGCGGTGGGCGCGCCTGGGGGCTGGGGCTCCCTGCTAGCAACTGGTCTTGCCCTCTGGGCACTTTCATCCCCTTCAGTCCAGCTTCCTGCCCTCCAGCCTCTGACGCTGGACCCGACAACCCAGTCAGCACCGGCGGAGCCCCTGCAGCCCTGCCTGCTTCCTGGGCACTCCGGGGACTGCGTGTGGCCTTGGAGGGTCTCCCCGTGTACTCAGAGCTCGGCAGGTGCGACCGCTGCACCCGTAGCCTCAATTCAGTCCGTGGAGACCGGCATGGGCACTTGTGGCTTTTGCTGTCAACTCGTTAAAAACAAGAAGAAAAACGAAACACGGGTCAGAGTGGACCTGCGCAGCTAAAACACCCTGTTGTTCAAGAGTCAAGGGTATACCTCATTTCGCCTGTCTTTGAAATCTCTCGTGTTTATGTGGATTCCTTATAGGTACGTAATTAAATTTGTTTTCTCCCGTTAATCTGTTCCATGTCAATTTAATTCGTAGACCTGCCAGAAAAAAATTCGAAAGGTAGAAAAAATTGTTTCTTCCCCAAGAGCTGAGGCCCCCAGTAAGAAAAATAAACCAAGGTTTAATAACATGCATGCCTCCTGTATACATTGGAGAGACCCCCAAAACTGAGTAACTCCCCCAAATGGTGCCAGCCACACCTTAGGTTACCATCTCCTGCTAAAGGCAAAAGATGATTGATGTTGGGGGATGAGGGAAGCCAGTTTTGTGAGGTTTTCAGGCAAAACACTGAAACCAGGATACAGTTGTTATGTCGATTTAAACTGGTGCCTTCCCCACTGATGAGTTTCTAGCAATTGAGACACCCTGCCTCCTCCAGCTACTGGAGGGAGACATCCTTACAAATGGAGATCTCTTACCAAAAAGCAGCTTCTGCTCAGGTTTCTGATTTTTTTCCTGTGTCTGCAGTCTCTTAAAAATAATCAGCCTACAATAATCTTTATGCCAAAGAGGCATATTTGGGGGTGGTGAATTCTGTTCCCCTTTCGTACCCTAAATCCCGAGTTCGGCCATAGGAAGCTCTTCCACTTTAGCCCTCAGGACGCAGGTGTGCTCTGCCTCATTTTCTATTTAGGTGCACAGGTCTCCCAATGTCTAGCGCCTGCCTATGAGGGGAACCAGCCAGGTAGGCCACCTTCCGTCACCAGCTGCCATGTGCCTCAGGCTCCAAAAGTCATTTCCAATGTCCTGTGTTCACTCAGATCCTGGCACTACGGCTTGGCCAGGTTATCGGGGCACGGGACGAGACTGCGAGAAATACAGAGAATAACACACCACAGAGAAATGATCATTTTGCCAGTTGGCTGTCCCACTGACTGCGTGTACCTCAGATCCATTTCTACTCTTGATCTTAGCCAAAAGGCCGAGAGGCGATTAGATCCATTTCTTTTTTTTTTTTTAATTTTTTTTAATGTATATTTCTTTTTTGAGAGACAGAGAAAGGCTGGAGGAGGAGCAGAGTGAAGGAGACAGAGGGTATGAAGCAGCCTCTGCATTGACAGCAGAGAGCCTGACGTGGGGCTTAAACCCGCAAACCACGAGATCATGACCTGAGCTGAAGTCGGGCGCTCAACCGACTGAGCCACCCAGGCGCCCCCAGATCCATTTCTTGATCACCTCCTGATCCTTCCCTTTCCTCGTCACCATTTGGGTAGTGACTTAGAGGGAGGTTAGAGCTGGGCAAAGAAAGAGCTGTGACGGTGAAGCGGAAGAAGCAGATGTGAGCCTCATTTGGACAAGGACTTGACAGGTTTACGTGCAGGGCAAGTCCCTTATAGCATGTGGTCTCACAAAGGCTAAGGCATGGGTATAGCAGGATTCTCACAGAGAGATGGGACACCGAGGCTTTCTTTCTCGAAGAAGCAAATTTGTTCCTTGTGCCGACATGGGCTCAGTGGGTTCATATCTGAAAAACTGAGCCCCTGAGCACAACGCGGTGTAGCCTTTCCTGCAATTTCTACTTCTTTGTCTCCCATATATTGCGGCAAATATAGTCTGATTGGACACAGTCCAAGTTTCAGAGTCGTGTTAGGGCTTATGCATATGGGTATGGGAGTCCATTGGGCCATGTTGCCTTCCATTGTTCTGAGGAGGCCTCCACCACTTTCCTTAGGGAGGGGCTCTCCCTCTACCACGGTCCCCCCTTTGATGCTCCGTCCCTCTTATTTTTGGGTCACCGAGCATCATCTTGGTTTAGAGGTGTAGACTTCCATAACATCATCACATGTGTGGCCGTTTTCCTTTTGAACATTGCCTCGATGAGGCTGGAGAGGTTCCGAGACCGTATGACCATGGGAGCGAGGCAAGGCAGGATTAAGCAAGCCCCCAAAGTCAAGAGAATAATACCTATGAGGGTTTTGAATCCCCCAAGAGCTGAAAACCATCCTCGAAATAATTCCCTGGGGTTTCGACCTTTCCAGATCTGGACTGGGACGTGAGCAACCTTTCTCATTCGATCTGTGATCTCCTCTATGACTTTCCGTCATCATCTATCTGCAGGCAGCAGTCGCTCAGATTAAACTTTCCACAAACTCCTCACCCAGAAACAAGCAGGTGATCTAAGGCCAAATGATTTTGATAGATGGCATTGTGCATTTTGGTTTGCTGCTTGGCTAGTAAGTTCAGACCTCTGGCAGTTTCACTGGTTATAATTTGTACAACTGCTTGCAGTCTGTGTGGTTTAGTATATAAATGGGGGCTGTGGTAGCCCCAGGACCCATCCTCGGTCCAGGTGGCAGGGCCATAATATTGGATTATACGCTCGGGAGGCCATTCATCATCTTTCCATTTGCCAATTTGCAAGGCACGTTGCTTTCGTTGAGCCTCTCTATCTCCGTACATTTGAACGATTTCTTTTAGAAGAGGCCGGGCCACTTCACGCGCCTTTTCTGTGCGAGCAGGGAAGGCTTCCGCCCGGCCTGAGAAAGTGCACACAAACACCAACAGATATTACAGTCTCGGACCCGGGGAAGCTCAGTGAAGTCCACCATCATATTTTCAAATGGGGCGCCCCGACCCTCTGCTCCCCAGGAGCGGCCTTGGGCCCCTGACGTGGGTGATTATGGGCACACGTCTCACACTGCTCACATACCGCCCGGGCTGTGCTGCAGAGTCGAGGGATGTAGAAATGTCGGCGGCTCACCGTAGTCTCGAGAGCTGTCCAGCCAATGGGTTTCCTGAAGGAACTGCTTGACAAAAGCTGGGGGCAGCGCCTCAGGAATCACTACTCGTCCATCTTCAAACTTCCACCATCCACCTGGGTGGTGGCTTCTGTTTTCAGTCTCGAGCCAAGTGCTTTCACAGTGTGAGTAACTAGGGTCCCACTCTGTCATGGGTTAGGGAACAGTGTGGCGATTCAAGCCGCTGATTCCGTTGTTTCTTTGGAAGCTGCTAACTTTGTCTCTCGATCTGCCTTACAGTTTCCCCGTGCAGCCATGGTGTCTCCCCTTTGGTGTCCCTGACAATGCATGACTGCCACTCTTTTAGGGGCCCACACAGCGTCTAAGAGCTCAAGGATTTCCTTACCATACTTTTTGTCCTTTCCTCCTGAGTTTGTTAGACCCTTCTCTTTGTATATGGCCCCATGTGCGTGGAGGGTGGTGAAGAAGGCATACTTAGAGCCTGTGTATATATTAACACATATCCCTGCCGCCATTTGGAGGGCTCGGGTTAGAGCCATTAGCTCTGCCTTCCATGCCGAAGTCCCCTTTCGCAGGGGTTTAGCCTCAATCATAGAATTCAGGGTCATGGCGGAGTGCCCTGCAAGGCATTGTCCCTCTTTCACAAAACTGCTACCGTTGATGAAATACTCAGCGTCGGGGTCCTTGAGGGGCTGGTCCCTCAGGCCCTCAGGTCCGGTCGGCTGGTGTCGACTTCAATACAGTCATGGTCTGACTGCCCTGGCCAGCAGGAAGTAGGGTTGCAGGGTTCAGGGTCCGCACTACTTCTGGGTGAATGGGTGGGTTCTCACAAAGCATTCCCTGATATCTGACCATCGGGTGTTGGTGAGCCAGTATTGTCCCTTGTACTCCATTAATGTCAGTACCGAAGGTGGCACTCGGACTGTCAATTCCTGTCCCATAGTTAACTCGCCAGCCTCGGGCGCTAAGAGGGCCATGGCTGCCAGTGCCCGTAGGCAGGGGGACCAGCCTTGGGCCACGGAGTCAAGTTGCTTGGAGAGATATGCCACTGGACACTGCCATGACCCCAACATCTGGGTTAGGACTCCCACCACAATGCCAGTGTGCTTGTGGACATACAGAAAGAAAGGCTTGGTCATGTCTGGGAGCCCCCAGTCAGGCGCATTAATGAGGGCTCGCTTTATTTCCTCAAAGACTGGGACGATTCCCACATCAGGGGACTCCTGCTCTCCCTGCTTTGTAGCTTCATAGAGGGGTTTCGCTAGGACTGAAAAGTTATGTATCCAGATTCTACAGAAACCTGTCACCCCGAGAAACACCCTACTTGGCTCAGGTTGATGGGACCAGGATTGAACAAAAGGCCTACTTCCTCTGTGGGCCGAGTTGGCGGTGCCCCTGGGAGAGGTGGAAGCCAGATATTTGACTTTCTCTGGGCAGATTCGGGTCTTTTTCCTTGAGACCTTGTAGCCGGTTTCCCATGGGAAGGTAGGGAGCTGCCGAGGCCCTTCCATGCAATCCTCTGGGAGTTTTTGAACCCCCGAGGCAGTCTGGTCCAAGTCAACGGGCCCTTGTCCCCATTATCAGGATCCTCCCGCTGGAAGGCAAAGATCGATTTGCTGGGGGTCCAGGCAGATGCAGTAGAAGGCATCATTGAGGTCCAAACAGGTGATGAAGGCGGCTTCAGCAGGGATGAGCCCCAAAAGTGCACACGAGTTTCGGACCACTGGGTGTATGGTAACAGAGGCCTGGTTTACTGCTCACAGGTCTTCAATCGTCTGATAGTCGTTGGAGCCGGGCTTTTGAACAGGTAAGGTGGGGCGTGTTCCAAGATGGCTGGCAGGGCCTGGGGATCCCCTACTTTAATAGCCTCTCCAAGTGCTTCTGGATCCTGATCTGTGCCTTGCGAGGGATGAAGTATTGTCCTTGGCAGGTGGGCTCTGTCCCAGGCTTCAGCTCTGCAACCACCGGGGGTATGTTTCCAGTCAGTCCAGGAGGGTTGTCCTCAGCTCACACCCCTGGGATCTTAAAGGGAAGCTCAGGCACTGGGTGTGGTTCCCCCTTGAAATTCTAGAGACGCCACTCTTCTCCTTGGGGAATCGCGAGAGTCATAATCTTTGCTTTCGGTTTCATAAGGTCAGAGCAGCTTGTCTCCGAGAGTTGGAAGTTATCTGGGCCTGCAGCTTTCCCAGCAGGTCCTGGCCCATTAGCCACGGGGCAGTCGGGAGGTACAGGAATTCATGGATGACTTCATGGCCGCCTAAATTGCATCACCGCGGCAGCAGGAAGGGATGGTGTGTGCGATTGTCCATGGAACCCACAGTGGTGGCTTGTCTCTGTGAGAGGGGGCCCAAGGTTTGGGTCACCGCTGAGTGTTCCGCCCCAGTATCTACCATGAATTCGGTGGGTCGGCCCCCCGCATTCACTAGGACCACAGGCTCTTGGGGGCCTAACAAAATAGAGCCCAGTCTGTCCCTGTCCTCCTCCTAGTCCTCCATGGCGGCTAGCCCCACAAAAACATCTTCCAGGGCCCAACGAGGCCATCATGCTGGTTGGTACCGGCCCTGGACCACTTGGCCTCTTTCTTTCAGCTTGAGGCCCTGCTGAGAATTACCTGGCCACAGTGGACACTCATTTTCCCTGTGGCCCTCCTGGCAACAGTAAGCAAACTGGTTCCGTCCCAACTTTGGTCCTGGGCGAGACCCCCCTCCCCCACATTCCCCTTTTCAGCCCTGGCCTCCCCGCTGCAGAGCACCCTTCCCAGAGACTTCCGGCCACTCCACCAAGGCAGCAATCAAGTCTCTTTTTCTGCCTCTTCCGGCGTGCTTCCCTCCGTGCCGCCTGGTCACCATTGAAAACACCTTAGTTGCTACTTCCAGCAACTGACTGGCATTTATGCCAGCGAAACCCTGTAGCTTTTGCAGCTTGCGCCGGATGTCCCCTTGAGCCTGACCTACGAAAGCCACCTTGACCTTCGGCAGGTCAATGGGTGCCTCCGGATCAAAAGCGGTGTACAGACGAAATGCCTCACATAGTCTCTCAGAGAATGGGCTCTCCGTGGGTCCCTGGAGTACTTCTGATGTTTTACTCATATGTATGGCCTTTTCCCCTCCCTTCCTTCATGCCATTTAGAAGGGCTTCTTGATACTGTTCAGTCCTCGCGAGTCCCCCACCTACGCTTGAGTCATTTGGGTCCCATTTGGGGTCCTCGCCAGGGAAGTGATTCCCGAGCATAAGCCTGGGTGTCTAGTGTCGCAGCCGGGGCATTCTCCTCTAACCATTTTAGGGCCTCTTGGGTAATTCGGCGTCACTCCTCCGTGTTGACGGGAGTCAGAAGGAGTTGGTGGCGGTCCGTCCAGGTAAGTGCATGGGTTTGAAATATGGACTGCATTACTACGATCATAGCCTGAGACTTCTCTATTGACGAACGAGTCTGGTGCTTCCAATTTAGGAGGTCCAGAGTGGTAAAGAGTTGGTATACAGAAACACGCTGGCCTCCTCAGATCTGGCCTTCCTGATCATAATAGACAGTCCCCTAGTTTCCCTCAGTGGCATCTGTAGGGCTCCTGGTGTTGCTGCAGGGAGGGATTGTCTCTGCTGGCCTGATCGTCCAGGCGCCTTCCGGGAGGGGTGTATGGAGTTAGGAGCGGTGGCCGCGGCGAGCCAGGTACATCCAGAGCTGCCTGTGGTGGTCGAGGTGGTGAGGACTCGGGACTAGGCGCAGGCTCTGGTGAGGTTTCGGCAGCTGGGGCGACTGGAGGTGCAGGTGGCAGTGAGGGGTACAGTGGGGCACATGGCGGCGGGGTCCCCTCAGCCTCTCCCGGCAGGATGGGTTTTTCCGTTTTTGGCCGGCATTTGGAGGAAGCCGTGACACAGGCCATCATACCTTTACAGCTCTCTTCAATACAGACTTTCAGCCAACGGGGCCGGGATAGGATCAGGTCTTGCCAACAGTCAGTGTAAGGAAATTTGTCAGAGTGGCCTGGGTCCGCCACAACAACCCTGAACGCTCGGCCAAGAGTTCCTTGTCAAGCGAGTGCTAGGAGGGCCAGCCCACCTCCAGTGATGGCCAATCAATTTCATAGAATGTCCAGAGCTTTCCGGGAGTTAATTTCACACCGTAATCTCCTGAATATCCCTTTTTGAAATTCCTCAACATACACGCTAGAGGAGTTGGTTTACTCTGCTTTCCACCCATTTCCTCCCAGTAACGGACAACTTTCATGCACAGGAGAGGAGAAAGGGGGAAGGAGGGGTGCTCATTTGGGGAGGACACACACTGGCTTCGTCCATTTCCGGGCCGTTCTCCTCTCAGATTTACTTCAGGCACCTGTTAGCATTGTCAGGTTCAGTTTTAATCCCTGACCTGGATCAGACTCCTGAGGAAGACTGATGCCGCCTTAAGCCGTATGAGGTTGCCACGGAACCACGAATCGGGACTCAGCACTGGCTTTGGCCCTTGGTCTGGTTGGAAGCGTTCCACTATCCATCTCTCTCTTTCACACACAGTCGCACTGCGACTGCAACCTACCGCCCAGCGCCTAGTGCCTTCGAGTCGTGGTTTCGTTCCTTTTTCCTTATGGAACCACTCCGGGAACTCTGGGACTCTGGGGAGCGATCAGGCTCCCCTTCTGCCTCCTAGAAGTAGGTCTACCAAAACGAACCCCAGGTTCTTGCCAGTCTGTTGGGCGGTGCTCCCTGAGCTGGTTCCTGGGCCTCACTGGGTTCCTTTGTGCATCTGGGGCCGTCGAACCGGTAAGCTGGGAGGGCCTAGTCTCATATGGATCAAGCTGTCCGTTGGCGCTAGGCTATGTCGCCTCTCCCAGTACCCTGAGGTTCGTACCGCGGTGACAAGAGAGGTGGAAACACACCGTCTCTGAATCCTGGATGAGCCCCCACGTAATGTAATGGGACTGAGGTTTGTACAGACGGAGGGTCGTGACGCCAAGACTTTCCTTTCTAGGAAGTAACTTTATTCATGCCCTCATGGACTCAGTGGGTTTGTCCCCGAAAAACTGAGCCCCGAGTGCAGCAGGTTGTGGCCTTTTACACGATTTCTACTTCTTTGTCTCCCATTCATGGTAACATGCAGACATACAGTCTGATTGGGGCTGCACCTCAGTCTGACAGTACCTGGAGCTTATTCGTTCAGACCCTATAGTTCAGAAGGTACCTAAAGCAGTGAGAAACTTAGTATTTAAAAAAGACAGACGGGCAGCCTGAGTAGTAGCACACTCGGTTGAGCATCCGACTCTTGCTTTTGGCTCAGATCATGATCTCGGGGTTGGTGGGTTCGAGTCGCCCCCTCGGGCTCTCTGCTGTTAGCACAGAGCCCGCTTCAGGTCCTCGGTCTCTCTCTCTCTTTCTGTCTCTCTCTCTGCCCCTCGCCACTGCCCCCACAGCACATGCTCTCTCACCCTTAAAAATAAATGAGCATTTAGAAATTAATGAACAAGTAAAATAAAAAAGAAGGAGAGCTGTCGACACTAGGAAATACTCTCGAAATTACTGAAAGAGGCTTCAAAATCCTCTGACGAGAATGGCCGTGGGCCTGTGTGCGCGGAAACAGTCTTGAATTTCCCTCGCTGCCAGCAAGGCCTCGGGGCTCCAGTGAGCAGTGACACCCTCTCAGTGCAAGCCTGGCATTGCAACCACTTTACTGACATCTGTCGCTCACGGGCGAGAAAGGCAGCACGAAGGAAAGAAACATTAGTGGACGCCATGGCAAAGAGGGTGTGCGTTCTCAAGACAACGGAGCCTCCCTTCCCTCTGGGAACACACGAGTGCTGTGAAACTGGGGTCCGAATAACGCCCACGAGAGGAAATTCCGATGTCACCGAGGCACCTGGTCTGTCATTACTGCAGTCACTTTACAGGATCCTGATGTCCGCAGCTGATCACACAGAACTCCACTAAAGGAGCCTCACGTTGCTCAAGATTCCTCAGAAACAAAGGCCGGACCGAGAAGAATTTAATGCTTTTTAAAAAGTGGGCCCGCGCTCGCTTTGGCAGAGCGTATGCTAAAATCGGAACAACGCAGAGAAGATGAACACGGCCTCCCGCACAAGGAGGACATGCAAATTTGTGAATTGTTTCATGTTAAAAAAAAAAAAAGTGGGCCTGGGCCTCGTCCCTTCACCAACCCTTACTTGGTCTTTTTTCTACACTGGCATTCTCACACAAAGACAGCAGGAACAAAGTGAAGGTATGACTGCTTCTTTGCAACGAGGGATTATTCTAGAACCCTGCCCGGCCGGTCTCCTTACTCTCGCTTTGAGCCACAGGAAACCAACAGGTCCCCTTTGAGGGTTCGACGTCAGGAATTGGGGTGCTCTCAAGGATGCTGAAGGTGACGAAATGCTTTCGAGGGCATAAGTGTCAGCTTCTGAGCTGGGGAAGGACGCATAATATGCTTTCCTCGGCCGGTGGGGGAGGGGAAAAAGGAGAAGGGCCTCTTTCTGGCCTTGATGGAATCTCTTCTCAGGTTTCTTTTGAAGCCGCAGAACCTGTGTGCCAGGACGGCTTCTAGCCCGGTCTCCTCCACACAAAGGGGAGAGTAGCGACCAGAACTGGAAACATACCGCGTGCATGTTCGGTGGCCACCTTCCCATAAATCCTGTGCGTCACCTCGCAGGTTTCCCCCAGAGCCCAGTGCTGACAAGTTCCGGCTCATCTCTGGAAACGACACTGCTCTCTCCCTAGGGACTCCCCCCACCACCACATTTTGCCCCTATTTGTGGTCCCAAAGCAGCAAGGTGGGGATGACGATGGGGTGAGGGAGTGCAGGATGGTAGGGAAAATACAGGTCAGTGCCAAGTCATCCTGGGCCCTCGGGGAACTTCTGGGACATGCGGGGCCTCCAGACGGTGACTCGGGGAGGTCTCCTCGTGAAAGGAGGCCTCCTTGTCGTTCTGTGTAAATGGCATTTCCTTCCCAATTTATATCCACACCCTACTTGCTCCCGTTTTGCACACAAAAGCAAAGGCATAGAGAATTTATCTCTTTATTGATAATGCAACTGCGGAGAAAAGGGTGGCAGGGGCGGCGAGGGCGGCCCCGGCGTCAGTGGCACCGGAAGAACCCATCTCCGATCTGGCTCCTGGACGAGAACAGCATTCTAGGACCTGTCCAACATTAGGATTAACAGGCGGTCCACTTTAGCAGCCGGGGTGTTTCCAAGCGTCGTTGCCCTCTCGTGTCTCCTTAACTTGGCTCTCCTATTCTTAAACCAAACCTGCAATCAGAGGGAAGAAAGGATCATCGGTTCAGTACGTCGAAAGGACAACGTCCTAAGACAAAAGCCACTCCATGCGAGTGTGTGTACCGCTGAGACTTCATGCCGCGCCAAGAGAAGCTGTTTCCTCAGGGAAGTTATCCCCACCCCCCCTCCCTTTAGTTCCCCTTACTGAGCACTAGCTCTGTGCCGAATTCCGGAACAGACTTATCGCTTTGTCTCTGTCTTCCTGATTTTAATATTCAAATGTTTTTTTTTCTTCAGGTATGGGATGCAGGTCTAGTTATGAGTTGCACCACGTGCTTGTCGATCCACTACCTGGTAACGGGATAAAGAAAGGCCTGTATCCTGACGGCTGACGCCCAGCTGTCCAGTCACCTCCTGCCGTCTCCTCACTAGAGACAGTGTCACCTTGTTCTGGGGGTAATGTGGGCGCTGTCAGGGGTGGGCCTTGTTTAATGTCATATTGAGGGGAACACCTCCCTATTTGAACAGCCTATCTTTGGTGCGAAGTAAATGATTAATAGGAAGAAACGCGTTGGGTTTTTAGACAGACTTCCTTCCAGGATGTCTAAGGGGCCATTACTCCTCTGAAACCTCTTGAGAGTTCAAAAGCAGTCTGGCAAGGGCGGCCTCGTCGTGGGGTCCCATGGAGTTTGCGGCTTGTCTGGTTGGGGCGTGAGAGTTGCGGAGGCCCCGCACACTGCCTTGATACTTCAGATACTTCCTTCAGTAGTCTTAAGGAAAGTGGCGACCAACTTGACCCAAAGTAACTGACATGCTCAAAACTCTTTGGCCACCCACGAGTTTAGGAGAAAGAGGCACACCATTGTCACCGTTGTCAATTCGGCATGCTCCCTCCTGCCCCGCCCTGCAAACCTTCCCGGGCTCAGGACTAGGTCGGCTCACTGTGCTCTGGCCACAGTTCCGGGACCCTGGACCCGAGCCACTGTTGTCCAGCAGGGCAGGGCCCCTCGGCGCTGCTACACGACCTGGAGGTCCCAGTCCCATCCCTTATTCTTAAGGCAAGGTGAAACAGGCGCTTTAGGAAGATAGAGGGTAAAGGGTCATAAAATGGCTTCTTCCTAAATATCTGCCAAATATCTTTGCAAACAAACAAACAGAATGGTCAGTTAGACTTGACTGTTTCTTGGTATCCTAGTTAGTGGGGTTAACATCATATGGAAATTCCTTCAGAAGTTTCCAAACTACACATCTTAAGTGGCACAAAAGGCTTTCTCTCCCTGCCTGAGGACTCATGCTTGCCCTCCTGTTTTAAGATTGGTGGTATTTCTGCTGCAGAAATACATAGCTTCGACGAGGCCATGTAAAATACAGCTCATTCTACGGGGATCTGAATGTACCAGTGGTCAAATATCCACAAACACTAGGAAACTAAAGATGGCTCTTGTCGGGCTGTGTTCTCTCTTTTTTAAAAACATTTTTAGGGGCGCCTGGGTGGCTCAGTTGGTTGAGCGGCCGACTTTGGCTCAGGTCAGGATCTCGCGGTCCGTGACGAGCCCCACGTCGGGCTCTGTGCTGACAGCTCAGAGCCTGGAGCCCGCTTCACATTCTGTGTCTCCCTCTCTCTCTGCCCCTCCCCCAATCATGCTCTGTCTCTCTCTCTGTCTCAAAGATAAAATAAATATTAAAAAAAAACATTTTTAGGAGCACCTGGGTGGCTCAGTCAGTTAAGGGGCCGACTTCGGCTCAGGTCATGATCTCTCGGTCCATGAGTTCGAGCCATTGCTTCAGGCTCTGTGCTGACAGCTCAGAGCCTGGAGCCCGCTTCACATTCTGTGTCTCCCTCTCTCTCCGCCCCTCCCCCAATCATGCTCTGTCTCTCTCTCTGTCTCAGAAATAAAATAAATATTAAAAAAAACATTTTTAGGGGCACCTGGGTGGCTCAGTCGGTTAAGGGGCCGACTTCGGCTCAGGTCATGATCTCTCGGTCCATGAGTTCGATCCCTTGCTTCAGGCTCTGCGCTGACAGCTCAGAGCCTGGAGCCTGCTTCGGATTCTGTGTCTCCCTTTCTCTCTGCCCTTCTCCTGCTCACACTCTGGCTCTATGTCTCAAAAATAAATAAACATTAAAAAAAATTTTTAAAAAGAAAGAAAAAAAATTTTTTAATGTTTATTTATTTTGAGAGAGAGAGATAGAGAGGATGTGGGGGAGGAGCAGAGAAAGAGGGAGAGTGAGAGAATCCCAAGCAGGCTTCATGCTGCCATCACGGAGCCCAATGTGGGGACTCGAAGTCACAAATGGTAAGATCATGACCCGAGCTGAAGCCAAGAGTCAGAGGCTTAGTCGGCTGAGCCATCCACGTGCCCCGATATGGGCTGTATTCTCAATATTGGCTTCACAAAACCTACTTGCAAAAGAAAGGAGGAAACCCAGGTATTAAGTTTCTTGGGGAAATTCATACTGTCTGGTTTGGAAATCTGCGAGAACACTGGTTTTTCCCCCTGATTTGGTTCTTGTGGCTTATTTCCCCTTCAAAATGCCATTGAGAGTGGATTAGGAAACCCAGGAAGGAGAAAGAGCTAGTCCCCAAACCTTACGTTTTTCTTCTCCTCTGCATATGCCTTGTCGGCCTGAAAAAGAGCTCCCAGTCTTCTCCCAACCTTTCCAATTTGGGCCGGGCCCGGGGCCCCAGTCTTTGGTGCTGGGATGCCACTGCTCCACGGTCAGCTCTGTCGGGCTGCTTTTCAGATACTCCCACCACCAGATCTGCAGCTGTTCTTTTCTTTGTAATTTCTACATTTATTTTCAGTTTTTAGTAATCGCTACACCCAGCGTAGGTCTCAAACTCGCACCCCAAGATCAAGAGTTTCGTGCTCCTCCGACTGAGCCAGCCAGGCGTCCCTGCAACTCCTTTCCATCAATGCGCTCACACATGCACTCTGCAGCCAAGCCAATACACCCATCCTGGTTTCTTCTCCTTTCTCTTTTGGGCAAATATCACTCTGCTGTAATTTATTTTGGGGGGGTCATCGTTTTATTGCGTGACCTAAAAATTAGTCACCAGTGCCTGAGGGAATGAAACTATTTAAAACTAACACAATGAATCCATCCCAAAGTAAGGACCACCCAACCCTGAACCAACCAAATTCCACAAAACTCAACTCTGCAAAATAGCATCACCAACATGAAAAAAACTCCTTAAAATGTTAGAAATCCTCAAGAGAATATTTGCCTACACGTTTAGTAGATTTGTTGAATTTGCGTAGTATCCGGAAGGCCTATTGTTACTGCTTGTTTGTTTTTGAGAGAGAGACAGAGCATGAGCAGGGGAGGGGCAGAGAGAGAGGGAGACACAGAATCTGAGGCGGGCTCCAGACTCCAGGCTCTGAGCTCTCTACATACAGCCCGACGCAGGGCTCGAACCTATGAACTGCAAGATCATGACCTGAGCCAAAGTAGGATGCTCAACTGACGCAGCCTCCCAGGCGCCCCCACCCCAAAGTGTCTAATTCACCTACTAGCTAAGAGCTTATGTGTGGCTTTATCTTAGTATAACTGAACCCTCTCATAACCTGCTCCTCTGTGCATTAATTCGAATACTTCCACGGTCAGCCTGAGCCCCAATATGACTCCACACAGAAGGACTCTTTAAAGGGTATCTGTGTTTTGAGTGCTGGGTTTGGGCCCCACATCTGGCTCGGTGCTGGCAGCTCGGAGCCTGGAGCCTACTTTGGATTCTTTGTCTCTCTCTCTGTCCTTCTCTCACTTGTGCTCTCTGTCTCTCTCTCAAAAGTAAATGAATAGACGTTAAAAAATAAAATAAAATAATGAAATAAAATAAAGGATATCTGTGTTAGAAAGAGTGGAACTTTATCTAATATACACATATACGTGTATATTCACACCGTATGTAGATATAGAGATACACATATCTATATGTTTGCAAAAAAATATTTATCTGTTTTTGTATATGGAATAGGAGAAGCAAGTCAATGTTTCTTTTCCTTTAAGAAAATGGGTGGCTCAGTTGGTTAAGCATCATGACTTCGGCTCAGGTCATGATCTCGTGGTTTGTGAGTTCGAGTCCCGGCATCGGGCCCTGTGCCGACAGCTCGGAGCCTGGAGCCTGCTTCGGATTCTGTGTCTCCCACTTTCTCTGCCCCTCCGCCGCTCACTCTCTGTCTTTCTCTCTCTCTCTAAAATAAATACACATTAAAAACAACTCTGAACTTTCCAACTATTATATGCATCCTCTTTTCCAACTTTGAACATGACCTTGTACACTGAAGAAGCATGGCTTATCATTGCAAAGTTGTCATGCATGACACCAGACATTAAAGGAGAAGCCTCTTGATGAAGAATGTTTTATCTTTCATTCATTTACAAAATGGTATTTTTCTTTTTGTGTGACTATCCATCCCATATGATTTTGTTTTCAATTCTTTTCTCTTTTGATACTATGGAATCAAACCAGTTAAAACTAAGCAGTGTAACAATAAAACCAACCAAATATACACGATGAAATATCTTATATAGAATATTTTAGATGATATTTATGTTCTATATTACACATCTGTATTTAATATACTTTGGGCAATAAACGGTTAGAAGCATGTAAACAAACAAAAAAATTTCTGAAATCATACATTGTTTCAACAGTCACAAAAACTTGGGTTTATTTCTTTCTCAGGAGAGCAGTGGAATAGTTTCATATTAAAATAAAAAGGTCTTGCTGCTTTCAAAAAATAAATAAATAAATAAAAGAAATCGTTTTCCCTCTGATAACGGGAAATACCCATAAGCTGGAGTTCGCATATCCCATTTTTCACTCACAGAGACTCCTAAAGCCAACTTATTTGCAACGTCACAAAAGACAACAGGAACAAACCAACTCGAGAACACCTGGAACAGAAGCGTTACAAGACCTAGAGCTGCTTTCAGAAAGTTTACTGACCTTCACTCTGGCTTCGGTCACATCCATGCAGCTCGCAAGTTCCCTTCTGAGGAGAGAAAACCACAAATGTTTAGTATTTGGAGCTGTGGATAAAATGAAATGTACAGGTAAACATTTTATGCTTGTTTTAAGATGTGTACCCTCCCGTCAAGAGTCCATCCACCAAGTAAACTTTTCTGTCATTTCCAGTTCCACGCTTGCTTTATAGATGGCTTCCCCTCAAAATTTAATGTGGCATTAACAACTTGGTAGTCAAGATAAATGATTTTAATACACTATTTAAAAAAAAATTACGGGCGCCTGGGTGGCTCAGTCGGTTAAGTGTCCGACTCTGGCTCAGATCATGTTCTCATGATTCGTGAGTTCAAGCCCCACTTGGGCTCTCTGCTGTCAGGGTGAATCCTGTTCTGGATCCTCTGTCCCCCTTTCTTTCTGCCCCTCCTGCGTGCTCTCTCTCTCTCTCTCTCTCTCTCTGAAAACTAAAGATTAAAAATTTTTTAAAAAATCTCTCTTTCTCTCTCTATCTCTCTAAAACACACACACCCACAGATGCTCGCGCGCACGCACACACACACACACACACAAACACACACACACACACACACACACACACACTCGAATATTACTCAGGCATAAAAAATGAATGGGATCTTGCCATTAGCAACAACATGATAGAACCAGAGGGTATTATGCTGGGTGAAATAAGTCAGAGAAAGACAAACACCATATGATTTCCCTTATTCGTGGAACCTATTTTTTTTCAAGTAGGCTTAATGCCTAGCGTGGAGCCCAACTCTTGAACTCACAACCCTGAGATCAAGATCTGAGCTGAGATCAAGAGTCAGAGGCTTGACCCACTGAGCCACCCAGGGCCCCTATAGGTGGAATCTAAAAAACAAAATGGAGATGGCAAAACAAACAAACACACAAAAAGAAAAACCAGACCCCAATACAGAGAAGAAACTGGTGGTTCCCAAAAAGGAACTGGGTCAGGGGACAGGAGAAATAGAGGGTATTAAGAAGTACAAACTTCTAGTTATAAAATAAATAAGTCATGAATATGAAAATAACATAGGGAATACAGTCGATAATATTGTAATAATGTTGTATGGTGACAACACTTATCGCAGTGAGCACCGAGTAATGCATAAAGTCATTGAATTACTACGTTGTACACCTGAAACTAATATAACACTGTATGTCAATTATACTTCAACAAAAAAGCCACAGAGCCTTAAAAAAATTAAAAGACCGTATGCTATGTAAGATAAATCAGTCACAAAAAGACAAAATCACACACAGGAAGCAGAATGGTGGTTACCAGGGGCGGTGGCAGTGGGTATTGCTGTGTAATGGTCATAGGGTTTCAGGTTTGCAATATGAAAAGATTTCTGACAATGAATGGTGGTGATGGCTGCATATAATAATGCATGTAATGCCAGTGAGCTGCACATGCAAAGATGGTAAAGACAGTACACTTTACAAGTATTTTACCAAAATAAAGAAATCAGGAAAAACATTAATAAATTAGTCTTATAAAGAATAAAAATGGGCGAATGCAAATCAAAACCACAAAGAGATACCACTTCCCAACCACTGAGATGGTTAATATTAAAAACAGGGACGCCTAGCTGGCACAGTTGGCGGATCCCGTGATGTTTGATCCCAGGCTTATGAGTTCAAGCCCCGTCTGGGGTGCAGAGATTACCTAAAGATAAAATCTTTAAAATACACACACACACAGACACACACACACACACACACAAGTGTGAACAAGAATGGGAAGAAATTGGATCCTTGTGTACCACTACGGGAAATGTGAAAAGGTGTGGCCGCCACGGGACACGGCACCGCAGCTGCTCCAAAAATTAAACACGGGGTTACCAAAGGATCCAGCAATTCTGGATATATACCCCAAATAATTGAGAACAGGGACTCCAACTGCTATTTGCACACCCATGTTCACAACAGCAGTATTCACAAGAGCCAAAAGGTAGAAGCCACTCACTTGCCCATTAAGAAAAGAACAGATAAATAAAATTCCGTATTTACAAACCATGGAATATTACTCAACCCTAAAAGGAAGGGAATTCTGAGACATGCTGTGTCATGGATGAACCCTGAGAACATTATGGTAAGTGAAATACTCCAGTCATAAAAAGAAAAGTACCATGTAACTCCACTTATAGGAAGCACCTACAGTAGTCAAATTCATCCAAACACAAAGTAGAAAGGTGATTGCCAGGAACTGGGGTCGATGGGGGCATAGAGAGTAGTTCGCCGTGCATTCTTTTAGTTTTGCAAGGTGAAAAGAGTTTTGGAGATTCGTTGTAAAATATATAAATGCACTTTACTGAGCTGTACACTGAAAAATGGTTACGATTGTATATTTTATTTTACATATATTTCACCGCAATTTACTGTCTTTTAAGTTTATTTATTTTTAGTAATCTCTATACCCGATATATGGCTCAAACTTTGGACTCTGAGATCAAGAGCTGCACGCTCCTCTGAGCCAGCCACGATTACCTATTTTACCAGTTTTTTAATAAGTCTTTTGTTTTCTATTTAAATGTTTTGTTTGTTTTGTTTTAATTTTTGAGAGCTAGAGAGAGTGAGAAAGCACCTCAGCGCAGAGTCCTATTCGGGCTCGAATGGGCTCGAACTCACGAACCTGGAGATCATGCCCTGAGCCCAAAACAAGAGTTGGACACTTAACTGCTTAAACGACTCGAGCCACCCAGTCTCCCCAGAAGTCCTTTTTCTTTAAGTTTGTTTGTTTATGTAATCTCTATGCCTAAGTGGGGCTCGAACTCACAACCGCCAGAGATCGAGAATCCCACGCTCTCCCAACTGAGCCAGCCTGGCGCCCCCACCACAATTTAGAAGCCAAAAAAACCCCCGCGCACCACAGTGTCCAGACTTGTTTCACAGAATTATTGTATAAAAATATTCCCCTCGATGCACAGAAGGCATTCTCCCCAACCCTAGTCCTTTTTAGTTTAGGAAGGGAAGAAGGGGGTGGGGGGAGGGGGGAGGGGCAAGGGTGAAGGGGCTGGGGGCCGGGTGGGGGGGGAAGAGGGGACGGGGGATGAGGAAACAAAGATGCCTAGAAGTGAGGCCAGGGTCCCTGGAGAACCCGGCACCTGCTGGAGCAAGTCTCTTACCTTGTGACTGCCTTAAGGTATTGAGTGTGCTGGAAAACTTTTTCCAGCTCCCGCACCTGAAATGCCGTGAACCTGCTGCTCGGGACTCCTTTCGGCTTGCGCTGGGGCACCGCCGCCCCCGCGGCTGCCACTTGGAGTGGCTCTTCAGGGAGCTGCTGCTCCGGCTCCTGGACGATACCACCAACCTCGTGGTTCCCTTCGCCATCATGGTTCACCACGCCTTCACGGTTGATGTTGCCTTCATAGTTGACGACGCCAAGGTGGTTAATGTTGCCCATGGCGCCCGGAGTGCCTTCATCGATGTGGCCGTCTTCTTTGGCTTCTGGTGCTGCCTCCTCCACAGGTTCGGATCTTATGTCCACTTGCATGCCCAGCCAGTAGTAGTCGGGGTCATAGTAGTCACCCAGGTCGTAGCAGTCGTCAAGGGGCAAAGGATCCATGGCTGTAGTGAGGCAGAAGGCTACCGCCTCTGCGAGCCCTGCGGTGACTGAGAGCCGAGTGGGGCTCTTTTGGCGCCTCGTACCAGTTCAAATGGGTCCAAGACCGACGCGCTCTCCTTTGGACGATTGCTATTGGCTTTCCTTTTCCGCCAAGTGAAGTGGGTGGGACTTTCTTGGGCACGCAAGGGGTCGGGGGGTGGGGCCAAAAAATGAGGGCACTATGGGAAAGGCGGGAGCTTAGGTTATGTGCAGAATGGGGGCTCTAAAGTTCGGTTTACCACTCCCCACTGAAGTAGAGGGTCTGGTCCAAGGACGGGGTCGTACTGGATTATGCAATCTGATTTCGGGGGCAAATCAGGGATGGGGAGAGATGGGGCCTAGGGACTTCAGGAAAAGTTTCGAGAAAGCCCACCCCTCTATTTTTGGCAACCTACACACCCCCGAGCTAATAATTGAGCTGAAAGGACAACCCGAGTTTCTGCAGGGACAGAGAAAGCAGATCTCCCCCCCCCCATGTCCCCCGGGGAGCCCAGATTCGGATCTTGGGGCCGGGTTTGCAGAGCATTCTGGATAAGATGCACTCTACGGGAAATCTGATGTGCCCGATGAGAAAGTTCAAGTACTCCAGATTTTTCGTTACGAATCCACATCAGAGTGCAAGTGTAGACTCCAGCCCAGGGCTTAGTGCACCCGAGAACTCTTGCTTTTTACCGACTTTGCATGCCAGAGTGAAGCGTGCATCTGAGGTACCGGGTCCCCTTATACGAGCTTGCGGTTCCCTGCGGTGGGCTCCTGGCATGAACGCAGGTTAAGTTTCCACCTTTCCCCCTGTTGCTCCCTCTCCCCCCTCCCCCATTTCTAAAAATATCATCCCATCGCTTGCTCAGGAAAAAATAAAATTGTATTTATTGACAAATAAAAGAGACCCAGGCCAGTGTAAGGGAGGAAGAAATTTTCCTTTTGTCCTTCAAGGACTTTTAGCCGGTTTAGGAATTAAATTGACATGAGACAGTTTGGCAAGAGAAAAAACAAAGTTTTATTATGTGCACACAGAGGCCCAATAATGACACCTCAAGAAATAACCAAGGCATCTCTGAGGAACTGACAGGGCAAAGAAATCTTGTGTTTGGGAGCTTTGATTCATAAAGAATTCTAAACATAATTTGGGCTGAGGTAGTAAATTAGGAACGGTTAACGAGGTGTTTACACAGCCTTCTCTGCTCTCTATTTCCCATCTCTGGTTGGAAGGATGTCTCTTTACTTCCTGGTGTACAGGGACCGTAACTTTCACAATTTATTTCTTGCTTCTTGGGACACAAAGGGGGCTCAGGGTGTTCTTTTTACATTGGCTGTTTCTTAAGTTACTTTTATTTAAAATAATCAGTGTGCCAGGGTGCCTGGGGGGGGGGGGTCAGTCGGTTAAATATCTGACCCTTGAATTCAGTTCAGGTAACGATCTCATGGTTTGTGATATCGAGCCTGGCATCTGGCTCTGCACTGAGAGATCAGAGCCTGCTTGGGATTCTCTCTCTCTCTCTCTGCCCCTCCCTTGCTCATGCTGTCTGTGTCTCTCTCTGAAAAATAAAATGGGAGTGCCTGGGTGGCTCAGTCATTTAGGCGGCTGACTTTGACTCAGGTTATGATCTCAAGCTTTGGAGGCTCCTGAGTTCCAGACTCACATTGGGCTCTGTGCTGACAGCTCAGAACCTGGAGCCTGCTTCTGATTCTATGTCTCCCTGTCTCTCTGCTCCTTCTCTGCTTGCATTCTCTCTCTCTCTCTCTCTCTCAAAATAAATTAACATTATTATTTAAAAAAATAAATTAAAATAAACATTTTTAGAAATCAATTAGAAAATGAGAGAAGAGACGTCAAGGGATGGCATTCCCACAGCCTCTCTCTGGCTTGAACCAAGATGCGTATCCTCAGGCCGACTCTTACATGCAGGCCTCTCCCTCCCTTGATTATGGCCCGGAGGATCAATTTTCCGTCTTGGATCAGTTGTTCCATGGGAGAAATACAAGAGATTTCCCCATGACTTGCATTAGGCTAGCTGGAAGATTGTGGCATCTGAGATGTCCTCTTGTACATCCTATCTTTCCACAGCAGACTCCCGAGACATCTAACCTGCAGTCCCTCCTGTATCCCAGGGGAGCACTGCCCGAACTCCATGGGACCCATGCTAGTGCTTACTATTTTTAAGCTAAATTAAACTCACTTTTTATTTCAAACATCAAGTGGAGCCCTATTCTTTTCTTTAAAATTTTTTTTGAATTTTTATTTATTTTTGAAATAAAGAGACAGAGTGAGACAGGGGAGGGGCAGAGAGAGACAGAGACATAGAATCCAAAGCATGCTCCAGGTTCCAAGCCGTTAGCAGGTAACGTGATGTGGGGCTCACACCCATGAACCGTGAGATCAGGTCCTGAGACGAAGTGGGCCATGCAACCGACTGGGCCAGTCAGGCACCCAAGTGGAGCCCTATCCTAAGCAAAAGGAGCCAGGAATTGGGACCAGGTTTAGGAGTGTGTGACAGGTTTAGGAGAGCAAAAGCTCTGGAGCCGGACTCCAGGGTTTTAAATCCTGGCTTCGCTCAGCACTGGCCCTCTGGCTAACCTGGTGCACTGAATGTTCTTCAGTTGCCTCGTTTTTCTCATCTTTAAAATGGGAATAAAAGGGGTCTCTAGGTGGCTCAGTTGGTTAAGTGTCTGACTCTTGATTTTGGCTCAGGTCACTATCCCGGGGTCGAGGGATCTAGCCCTGCATGGAGCTCCATGCTGAGTGTGGAGCATGCTTAAGTCTCTCTCTCTCTATCTATCTATCTAAAACCAAGTGGAACATGTGGGTGTCTCAACTGGTTTAGCGTCCCAGTTTGCCTGTGGCCATGATCTCATGGTTTGTGATTTCGAGCCCCACATTAGGTTCTCTACTCCTGGTGCAGAAACCCCTTGAATTCTCTGTCCCCCTCTCTCTCCGTCTTACCCTATTGGTGCTCTCTCTGTCTCTCAATGATAAATTAAAAAAAACCAGTCAAATAAGTAAATAAATAAATAAATAAATAAATAAATAAATAAATAAATGAGAAAAAAAAATATACTCAGAGTGACTCAGTCCGTTACATGTCAGACACTACAGTTCATGATGAGTTCCAGTCCCGACACGCTCTTTATTGACAGCGTGGAGCCTAATGGCATTTTCTGTCTCCCTGTCTCTCTCTGTCCCTCCCCAGGTCAGGCTTCCTCACTTCTTCAAAATAAATGAATAAACTTTTTTAAAAAATAAAAGAAGAACTATAACAAAAAAGTTTAAAATGCCTTTTATCCAGGGTGATAAGTCTTTGAAAATACTCTGGGCCCCAATATTCATTTCACATATATTTCTTTGACATTGGTGCACAGTGTGTACAAGGCATTATTGTAAATAGTTTCCAAATAGGAACGCATGTTCCTTCCCTGTAACAGAATCTGGGAAGGACACCACGCAGTGTGTTTTTGGATGCACTGAGCACTGAGCAGGAACTGTACTTGTGCTCTGACATGAACTCGTTACCAAGGTTCTGGGGCACTTAAGCCTTCTCAAGGGGCACACTGCATGTCTTGCAGAGTGCATATGACCACCCAGAGTGCCAGAGCACCCCAACCCCGTGATGCCAGCTACCCCCAGAGCTCCAAGTAGCATGGAGAGCTTTGACCTCGGCATCATTATAAATACTTAAAAAAATATTTTTGTAACGTTTATTTATTTTTGAGAGACAGAGAACACACGGGGGAGGGGCAAAGAGAGAGAGGGAGACACAGAAATTGAAGCAGCCTCCAGGCTCTGAGCTGGTAGCACAGAGCCCGCTGGGGGGATTGAACTTGTGAACTCTCGGGAAGATTGAGCTTGTGAACTGTGAGATCATGACCTGAACCGAAGTAGGCACACAACCTACGGAGGCACCCAGGCACCCAAGTGGAGCCCTATTCTAAGCAGAAAGAGCCAGGAAGCGGGATCTGGTGTGACAGGTTTAGGAGAGCAAAAGCTCTGGAGCCAGACTCCATAGGTTTAAATCCTGGCTTCGCTTACCACTGGCCCTCTGGCTAAACTGGTGAGCTGGGTATTCTTCATTTGCCTCGGTTTGCTCATCTTTAAAATGGGAATAACAGGGGTCCCTGAGTGGCTCAGTCGATTAAGCATCTGACTCTTGATATCGGCTCAGGTGGTGGTCTTGCGACTGTGGATCAAGCCCCGTGTAGCCTGCTTGGGATGTTCTCTCGCTCCATCTATTTCTCTCTCTCACCCCCTCTCTCTCTCGAAAACAAATAAATAACGTTTTTTTTTTCAAAAAATTTTTACTGTTTTTAAATTATTTTGGGGGGGGCGGGTGGGGGGCTCAGTTGGTTAGGCATCCGACTTCAGCTCAGGTCATGATCTCACTGCTCTTGAGGTTGAGCCCCGCGACGGGCTCTGTGCTGACAGCTCGGAGCACGGAATCTCCTTCAGATTCTGTCTCTATCTCTTTGCCCCTCCCCCCACTCCCGCTCTGTCTCTCTCTCTCTCAAATATAAAAATACAACATAAATTTTTTAAAAATAAGATTATTTTATTAATTTATATCCAAGTTAGTTGCCATAATGCCACAATGATTTCAGCAGTAGATTCCTTAATGCCCCTTACCCAGTTAGCCCATCCCCCACCCACAATCCCTCTAGTACCATTCCATTTTAACCTTTTTTTAAAAAAATGGGAATGACGATTGTAACTACCAACCGTAATGGGGTATTGTGAGGAGTGAGTGAGGTGATTCTTAAATCACAAAATTTCACCAACGACCATTCACCATGCAGCCTCCCGTGTGCCTCCCGTGTCGTCTGTAGCCATTTTCCCATCTATTTATCCACATGAGCCCAAGAGGGCGGAAAGAGAGGTTGTTAGACCTGGGCAGTGTGCAAGGAAAGTAGGACATTTCCTTGTGGAGATAACACTCGTATCGTGTCTTCTTGTATGTGTGTGTGATTCAGCCCATAAGCCTATGTTGGTTGTGTGTGTATTCAGCCCATAAGCCTAGGTTGGCTTCATGTATGAGCCCTGTGCCAGGACGTGTGTCAGGAGAGTGTTGGCTTCGCTCAACAGATAGAGTCTCCTTCTAGACTGAATGCATTGGATTGCTAGAAGTCAGAAGAGAATCATGTAGGGGCGCCTGGGTGGTTCAGTGTGTTAAGTGTCTGGCTTTGACTCAGGGCGTGATCTCGGGGTTTGTGAGTTCAGTCTCCACATCGGGCTCTGTGGTATCAGAGTGCAGGCAGCCTCAGATCCTCTGTCTCCCTCTCTCTGACCCTCCCCTACCTACACGCGCTCTCTTTCAAAAATAAATTGACATTAAAAAAAGAAAAGAATAATGTAATACTAGTGACCATGTGTCAAATGGCTGTTCTAGGCCAAACAGGGGTACAAGCTCTGCAAAAGTTATAGTCACGGGCACAACAGAGTCAAATTCACATCTTTAACATCGGATTCTTCTGGCTTCCTCGTGTAGACGGGTCATAGGAGAAAAGAGATGAACGAAGGGAGCCAGGAGGCTAACACAACATTCCACCGTAAGGGAACAGCAGTCAGGTTTAAGGCCTGGGGCAAGAGTGAAAGGTTTGTGGATGTGTGTTTCAGGAGGAGTGAAGAGGATTGCTGATGGATTGGATGCTAGGAGTGGAAGAAAGAGGCTATGTTCATTCACCCGTTGAACCCTCACGAAAACCCAGTGAGGTAGGCACTCCTGTTACCCCATTGTTCAGGTGAGGAAGCTGAGACGGGTTCATGCATTGGTCCGGGACACACAGCGAGCCAGGCTTTGGACCCGCACTCTTTAACTGTCTCTTCCCGATTACGAGTGGCCTTTTCCTGCTCCCCACAAGGTACCTCTTCTCCTATTTCCTCTTTTTCTTATGCTATTTCAGTATTTTTTTCCCTCCGTTCTCCCTTGACTGAGGATCAAACACAAGGATGTTGCCGAGACCCATGAGTGTCAATTAGTTAGAGACGCAAAAGAGGGAGTCCCGTCCCGAGGATTCCCTGGATGCAGCAAAGGGCTGAGGGCCTCTCCATGTTCTGAATCACCGGGAAGACCACGTAGGTGGGCATCACACTCAGTGGCTCTATCTCTCCGGTTAATGTGCCAAAAATATGAACTGACATATAACAAATACCCAATAGTTGTAAATACATACACAAAGCGCAAGCTCTTTAATATTATTATTATGATTATGTTATTCTTTTTTTGGAGTTAAAGCACAAGTGGGAGAGAGGGACAGAGAGAGAGAGAGAGAGAGAGAGAGAGAGAGAATCCCAAGCAGGCTCCATGTGGAGCCCGACATGGGGCTGGATCCCACAACTTGAGATTATGACCAAAGCCGAACTCAAAAGTCAGATGCTCAACCCACTGGGCCTCCCAGTCGCCCCATGTAAGGAAAGTGTAAAAGAGAATATAACATCACTTCAGAGCACACTCACAGAATGTTCAGGAAAGGAAAGAAATTGTAGGACGCCTGGCGGCCTCCTTTGGAGGACCCTGTGCGGCTCTTGACCTCGGGGTCATGAGTTTGAGCCCCACGTTTGGTGTAGAGATTACTTAATGACATAAAAACTTAAAGAAAAAGAAAGGATTAGTGAGCTGTTAACCCTCGGAGAGGGCCTCCATATCCTTCCTCATGACAGACTCTAGGGTTTGATTGTGATTTGACCTATTGGGGGCACGAGTGGGGGACTCTCCATCATTGGGGATCTGTGTCTGCCAAAGGGGGACCCAAGTGGAGGAGGAGGCATATTCTCAGATATGCTGTCTCCTGAGTGGAGATTGCAGTGGGTGTGCCCTTCCCGTACCTCTCCTTGTCCTGCCCCCGCCGCTCTCTTTTTCACCAGCTCCAGTCTTGGGCTCCAAGCCCTGTTCGCCTGTCCTAAATGCACTCTGTTGGACCACGGGTATCGGTCTCTGCTGCCTAGGCAAAGATATTCCATCTCAGACTCGCAGGTCCTTCCCCATGGCTATTTTCACCTGAAGTTTCTGCTCAGTAATTATAAGCCTCCAACATTGTACATAATCAGACAGGCTTTCTGAAGATCGGCAGACCTGGGCTAGGCAGCAGCTTGCTGTGAGTGAGTCTTGGACAAGTCCCTTATTTTTCTGGACGTTGGTCCACCTCTGTAAGATCAGATATTTAAAGTTTGGATATTCAGATATTAATATTAGTTCTGAGGAATCAGCCAGGCAGGCGTGCAATTCCACAATTCTATCAGCGTATGCTCAAAATCGGCTTCTCAAGCTTCTATGAGTTTGGTCCCTTAAAAAAAAGCAACCCAGGGTAGCATGGGTGGCTCAGTCAGTTAAGCATCTGACTTTGGCTCAGGTCATGATCTCATGGTTGTGGGTTCAAGCCCCACTTTGGGCTCTAGGCTGGCAGCTCAGAACCTGCAGCTGGTTTCGGATTCTGTGTCTCCCTCTCTCTCTGCCCCTTCCCTGCTCTACTCTGTCTCTGTCTTTCAAAAATAAATAAAAATGTGTAAAAAACAAACAAACAAAGAAAACTCAAAAATAGCATTTTCTAAAATCCCAATAATACTATTCCCCATGGATCATTAAAATGTCTTTAGTGCAGGAGTGGCCGGGTGGCTCAGATAGTTGAGTGTCTGACTTTTAATTTTGGCTCAGGTCATGATCCCGGGGTTGTGGGATCGAGCCTTTCATGGGGCTCCATGCTGAGTGTCGAGCCTGCTAAAGTCTCTCTCTCTCTCTCTCTCTCTCTCTCTTTCTCTGCCTCTCAAATTAAAAACAAGAGGAGAATGTGGGTGCCTCAATCAGATTAGCGTCCGACTGAGGCCGTGGCCATGATCTCATGGTTTGTGATTTCGAGCCCCACATTGGGCTCACTGTTCCCGAGGCAGCTCCCACTTTGGGGAATTCTCTGTCCCCTTCTCTGTCTGTCTTGCCCTGCTGGCGCTCTCTCTCTCTCTCAAAGATAAATTTTAAAAAACATTAAAATACATAAATACATAAATACATAAATGCATAAGTAAATATAAAAACTTCAAAAACCAAAGTACTTTCATAACTCTTAATTTCACATTGATTGCTCTGAACATCACACTCATTTGAAGTCAAATGGCTTTTAAGGCCAAACCGAACGTGTGTGTGTGTGCGCACGCACACACACACACACATACACACACACACACACAGTTCTAAGTTTGTTCTCAGACCTGCTTATTCTGGGATATAGCATCCCTGGCATAGGGCTCTGGAAATGTAGACATTTTTCTATTCACCTGAGTAGGTAAGTCTTTTGCTGCATAAAAGAAGAATCCTCACATTTTCAGCAGAAATATAATGATGTTTGTTTAGATTTTATTCTTCCTTGTGTTTGTGAGTAAATTGTACCTAGTGAAAAGTCCCTAATTACCTAACAAAGTCGTCACTATATTCAATCATTTCATGACATGCCTCAGACCTTGTGACAGAGTGGAGGGCTTGGCACCTGGTGCTGATTGAGGTTTTCTTTAAAACATCACTTACCATTTTAAATCGCGCATTTCAACTATAAGCGATTTTCAATTCCAGCATGAACATGTCACTATCATACTCCACTTTGAGCGTCCGTGTTCACTTTGTACCTATTGCTAATCAGAAGGTTTGCTAATTATTTAGCTGAGGAACACTTGCTACGTATTTTGTTTTACTAGCAACACCTAATAGTAAGCATGAAATAAAAGGTATTTCTCATGTTTCATGTCTATCTCACCCCTGAAGGGAAAAAGGGAAAAATAGGGAATAGTTGTACTGGATCTCCTTGGAGGAGTGACTTTCTCTTTGGTTTTTCAGCCCTGATGGTTTCTGTTTCCGTCCTTACCTCCGGAAAAATTTTTTCACGTTTATTTATTTTGAGAGAGAAACGGGGAAGGGGCAGAGAGAAAGAGAGTGAGAATCCCAAGCAGGCTCCACACTGTCAAAGCAGAGCCCGACTCAGGGCCTGAACCCACGAACCGTGAGATCATGACCTGAGCCAAAATCAAGACTCGAACGCTTAACCAGCGGAGCCCCCTAACCACCCCTCCCCTGGAAGTGTGGTGGGTAGAAGGTGACACGTACTAGCTATATGCAATATTTCTGCCCGATTTGGTTGCATTCTCTGTCAAGAACAAACCCTTAGAAGCATCTTAGTGATCCTGCCTCTGCCTGTCTTAACCAGTTTTGTATACAAACTTCCCCAGGCACAGGAGTAACTTGGATGGGGGGTGTAATTTGCAGAACATAAATCTGGTGCTCCACTAAGTACTCAAATTTATTTGGAAATCCCCTTAAATGTATCACAAGTCCTAGTGACGTTTTTATATATCCTGTCCTTGCCCAATTTATTTTTATTGTCAAATCATCGTAAATGCTCAGGAAAATTGAAGGAATACTACGATGAGGAACCTGGCACATCCTTCACCTATATACTTTTTTAATGTAAATGCTGTCATATTTGTTTTCTCGGTCTCTGAAATATGTCCCTGAACCTTGTGAAAATAAGTTACAGTTGTCATGACACTGATAATTCTAAATATGTCCATTAAACTTCTCCTTCACAAAGGAAGTGTTCCGCGGTGCCTGGGGGGCTCGGTCGGTTAAGCGTCTGCCTTCGGCTCAGGTCATGATCACGTGGTTCCTAAGTTCGAGCCCCGCATCGGGCTTTGCGCTGACGCTGCAGAGCCTGCTTGGGATTTTCTCTCCCTCTCTCTCTGCTCCTCCCCTGCTTATGCTCTCTCTCTCTCCCTCTCTCTCTGATTGAATAAATTTAAAAAACTTAAAAAGGAAATGTTCCCTCATAACTACAATCCTACTGCCACATCTAAAAACAATTATCAATAATGTAATAATATCATCATATACCTAGTCCACATTCAAATTTCCCCAATTACTCAAATGTCTTTTATACCCATTTTGAGAATCAGTATCTAGTTCATGCATTGCACTCATGTTTAGATATTATATGTCTCTTCACATTCTTTTAATCTATCACGCATCTATGGTAAAGCCTTGGTTTGCAAGCATGATTTGTTCTGGAAACATGCTTATAATCCGAAGCACTTGAATATCAAAGCGAATTTCAAGAACCATTGGCTCAGTTGTGATCATGTGACATTCGGTATCACATACTACTTGTATTGCAAGACATCACTCATTTATCAAGTTAAAATTTGTTTTAAAATAAAATTTCTTCTGCCCATCTTGCAGAATACTCCCAGAGCAAGTTATTCGCAATCCAAGGTTTTACTGTATTTCTCACCTTCCTTATGACATTGGTTTTGAAAAGTTGTCTTGTAAGGAAAGAATTATGAAAGCGGCAAGGGGAAAAAAGTCCTTAACCTATAAGGGAAGACAGATCAGGTTCCAGCAGATCTGTCCACAGAAACTTGGCAGGCCAGAAAAGTGTGGCAGGATATATTCAACATGCTGACTGGGAAAAACATGCAGCCAAAAATTCCTTATCTGGCAAGACCGTCATTCAAAACAGGGGAGGGAAAGAGTTTCTCAGATAAACAAAACTAAACTAAAGGAGTTCATGACCACTAAACCAGCCCTGCAAGAAATCTTAAGGTGGATTCTTTGAGTAGAGAAAAGACAAAACAAAACAAAAAAGACCAAAAGCAACAAAGACTAGAAAGGACCAGAGAATATCACCAGAAACATCAACTCTATAGGCAACACAATGACACTAAATTCATGTCTTTCAGTACTCACTCTAAATATCAATGGACTAAATGCTCCAATCAGAAGACATAGGGTATCAGAATGGATAAGAAAACAGGATCCATCTATATGCTGTTTACAAGAGACTCATTTTAGGCCTAAAGACACCTGCAGATTGAAAGTCAGGGGATAGAGAACCATCTATCATGCTAACAGTCATCAAAAGAAAGCTGGAGTAGCCATACTTACATCAGAAAAACTAGATTTTAAAATAAAGGCTGTAACAAGAGATGAAGAAGGGCATTGTATCATAATTAAGGGGTCTGTCCACCAAGAAGATCTAACAATTGTAAATAATTATGCCCCCAGGCTATATTCAATGTGCTGAACCAGAGAAATATGCAGCCAAGAATTTTGCATCCAGCAAGGCTGTCATTCAAAATAGAACGAGAGATAAAAAGTTTCCCAGACGAACAAAAATTAAGAAGTTCATGACCACTAAACCAGCTCTGCAAGAAATTTTAAGAAATTTTGTCTTTCTTAGAGGGGAGAAAGACAAAAAAAAAAGAAAGAAAGACCGAAAGCAACAAAGACTAGAAAGGACCAGAGACCACCACCAGAAATTCCAACTCTACAGGTAACATAATGGCAATAAATTCATATTTTTCAGGACTCACTAAACGTCAATGGACTAAATGCTCCAATCAAAGATGTAGCGTAAAAGAATGTATAAGAAAACAAGATCCATCTATATGCTGTTTATGAGAGACCCATTTTAGACCTACACACACCTTCAGGTTGAAAGTAAGGGGATGGAGAATCATCTATCATGCCAATTTTCGCCAAAAGAAAGCCAGAGTAGCCATACTTATATCACACAATCTAGATTTTAAAATAAAAGCTATAACAAGAGATGAAGAAGGGCATTGTATCATAATTAAGGGGTCTATCCATCAAGAAGATCTAACAATTGTAAACATTTATGCTCCAAATATGGGAACACCCAAATACATAAATCGATTAATCACAGACAGAAAGAAACTCATTGATAATAATACCCTAACAGTAGGGGACTTCAATACCCACTTACAGCAATGGACAGATCATCTAGACAGAAAATCAACAAGGATACATTGGCTTTGGATGAGACACTGGACCGGATGGACTTCACGGATCTATTCAGAACATTTCAACCTAAAGCACCAAAATACACATTCTTTTCCATTGCACATGGAACATTCTCCAGAATAGATCACATGCTGGGGACACAAAGAGATCAAGATCATACCGTGCATATTTTCAAACCACAACGCTATGAAACTCAAAATCAACTATAAGAAAAAATTTAGAAAGATAACAAGTACTTGGAGACTAAAGAACATCCTACTAAAAAATGAATGGGCTAACCAAGAAGTTAAAGAGGAAATTTAAAAGTACATAAATGATAACACCACGGCCCAAAACCTCTGGTATGCAGCAAATGCGGTCATAAGAGGGAAGTATATAGGAATCCGGGCCTTCCTAAACAAGGAAGAAAGGTCTCAGATACACAAACTAACCTTACACCTTAGGGAACTGGAAAAAGAACAGCAAATAAAGCCCAAAACCAGCAGAAGACAAGAGATAATAACAGAGGAGAAATCAATGCTATCGAAATAAAAACAAAAATACAAAACAAACAAACAAACAAACAAAAAACCCCAGTAGAACATCAATGAAACCAGGAGATGGATCTTTGAAAGAATTAACAAAATTGTCCCTTCTTCTAAAATATCCTGTTTTACTATGGTGTCATTTAATTTGTTCTCATATTTTCTGTATTTCCATTCAACTGCAGAGTAGATCTATCAGTGAAATTGAATCAATTCAGGTTAACTATTTTGACAAGATACTTCATAACTGTTGACATTGTTTACTCCTTTAAAAGCTGGTAGTTATTTATTTATTACATTTTGATATTTTTATTTTTTTTAAGATTAGAGTCTGTGATAGTCAACAGTGCCTACTTAGAACTTATTAACAATTGGGGCGCCTGGGTGGCTCAGTCGGTTAAGCTTCTGACTACAGCTCAGGTCATGATCTCGCAGTTTGCAGGTCAAGCCCTCGTCGGGCTGTGTGCTGACAGCTCAGAGCCTGGATCCTGCTTCTAATTCTGTGTCTCCCTCTCTCTCTGCTCCTCCCCTGTTCACGCTCTGTCTCTTTCATAAAGAAGTAAACATTAAAAACATGTGAACAAAAAGAATTTATTAACAATAATGCATTTTTCCCCCGGGATATCCATTTTTGTTCAATATAAGTATATTTGACACACAATGATATATTAGTTTCAGGCGTATAACATAGCGATGCCACAGTTTGGTGCATTGTGCAGCGCTCACCACCATAAATGCCGTTACCATCTGAGTTGATATACTTTTAAAAATATATCTTTCTTTAAAAAAAAATCTTTCTTTTTATCCCTGGCCCTCTCACCTCTCCTCCTTTCCTCTGACCCTCTGTCTCTTCTCTCCCTCTCTCTCCGTCTTTCTCTCATTATAGACTCGTGTGTTTTATAACCCGGTGGATTCTATTTTTATAATTTTTTATTCTTTATTTTGATTATTCTCTTTGATGGTCAAGTTGCCTCCTTTGCTAATTAGAAGCTCCTTTAAAAGTACCTGTGATCCCTTCTGGCATGGCCTTATTGGTCTTTGAGCATGTACTTGTTTTCTAGAACAAAGATTTCCTGAGAAACTCTTTTACTTTTCCTGCCCTAGACCTAAGATCAGCCATTTCACCAAGGAACTCTGATTCCTTTAGCAGGAAATAGTATCTTGAAACCACGATCTTGGCAGAAATAAAGGATTTTAGAACATGTGAGCATTGGTGTTTTTTTTAATTAAAAAAATTTTTTTTGTAATCTCTACACCCAACGTGGGGCTCAAACTCACAACCGTGAGATCAAGAGTTGCAGGCGAGGAGCCAGCCAGGTGCCCCAGTACTCATGTTTTAAAGGTATACATTTTGAAACCAAATCACACAGCGCCCCCTACAGGTCAGCAGTTGTAACATAATTATTCTTCATTTACTCTAGCTTTTAGCTTCTTTGGTCAGGTGTTCTAAATCCATGATTTAGAGTAGTTGAAATAAATAAAATACTTAATCCGTGTGGCATGTGGCCACACATGGTACTAGATATCATTAACCCTGTTTTTTTTAAATTATACTCGGCTCCTATTTTAAGGATGAAATCTGGAGAAAATAGCTTAAGATAATTTTATAAGCTTTCTGTATGTAACTTATTTTGGTAGGAATACAATTTGACTCATGTTACATCTCATTCCTGGGACAGATAAGTGAGTTCTATTCCCGCCATGTGTGTTAGCAGCAGCTGAGTGTTACTCTATCAGAACTTCATCTCTTGTTCTTTATATGTCTCAGCTATAATACTATAATTATGCCCAGCCTGCAGATGACAAAACCGAGAGGGTAAGTGATTTGCCCAAGGTCCCTGTGCCTGCAGGTGGCAGAGCTGAGTCTTTGCCTCGTGTCTGTCCGACATCAGGTCCTTGCTCTAAACTGTGCTGACACTGGATATATTAACTGGTGTGCATATATACCCCCCGCATTATTACCTCTTGGGGGTCGGGGGCAGTACAGGAGAGTTTGAGGCAGCAAGTCCCGCGTGGAAGTCCAGCGTGGGGGAGAGCATACCTTTTAGGCGGTATAACAGGAAGATGGCATTTTGGCAACTTGAGAGTAATGTTCTACAAAAGGAGAGTTCCAGAACGGAAGGATACAATACAAAGAATAGATGGAGAAAATGGCACTTACTAGGGTTATGGTGAATTTATCCTCTCCGAAATTGACTAATATACCCAAGCTGTTACTGCACAGACTGTGTACACCGGGTATCATTGCATATACCCAAGCTGTTACTGCACAGACTGTGATACACCGGGTATATCATTGCATATATAGATTTATTTATTTATTTATTTTTGAGAGAGAGAGCACGAGCATGAGCGGGGGGAGAGGCAGAGAGGGGGAGAGAGAGAATCCCAAGCAGGGTCCGTGCTGTCAGCGAAGAGCCCCACGTGGGGCTCAAACTCACACACTGTGAGGGCATGACCTGAGCCGAAATCCAGAGTCAGACGCTTAACTGACTGAGTTGCCCAGGCGCCCCTGAGAAGGGCTGTTCTTAATAATACTCAGGCCAGCTTAGTCACAGCAAAGCTGGATTCACATCTGTGCAGTAGGAGTGGTGAAGCAACAGAGCTATGCAGAGGAATCATCAGGAAAGGAGAGAAGGTGGGACTTCAGAGAAAGAAGTTAAAGTATTCTATTTCATCCAGATGTAAAAAACTGTACCCCGTTGTATGATCTTCCTGGTTGTTCTAAGGTGCCTATGTTCTTGGCAGCATTTGGGAAGATTCTATTAAAATCGAATTAACCTTGGCTTCTCAAGATAGGGAAACAAAATGGTTTTCTCTCATCTCTTGTGGAGTACACGAAGTGTACACTTGCCAAAAGTTTAAAGTACTATTTTTGCACTCTTTCCATAAAGAAAGTACTAGAATGTGGCTCATTCCTACTGCTGAAGACATTTCTGCACATATTCTTGTATATTATAAGTTGAACCAATTGCAAAATTTAGAAATCTAGCATTATAGAACATTAATTATTGTAACATACTCCAGACTCTGAACGTCAAATGCCGAATGTATATTTTTTCCTTCTAAGTCTTACTTAAGCAGGGGGATCTAGGGTTAAACTTACAGTTCTTTCTATTTGAGCAACAACATGTTTCAAGATATCAAACCAACACTATCTCTGTTGGAATCCTCTGAGAGTACTCTTTACAACTGGGATGGGAAGGCAGAAGCTTTATTTAAATTGCACTATGAATTGTTTTCTTCTTGTCTCTCAAGATGAGATTCTCTTGCCTCCATATTAATACTTCCCTTCCATTTTCAATTTCTGCCCAGTTCTCCTGGAGACATGGTTTTCCTCTAGCTGATCAGAAGGACCAGGGCATTTTGGGCTTCTGTTTTGCATGTACTTTCTTTTCTCAGGTTCACGTATATATTGCTAATTTTAATACCATGAATGCTTTGTGGGTCACCTGACATGTATCAATAACGGAGTCCATTGATTTTGAGCTGAATATAGCATGTAGATGGATGTGTAGGCTCAGGAGAATGTCACAGAAGCCCTTGTCACTTTCCCGAGTGATAGAGTTTACACTTCAGGGTGACTTGTCTTTGCCACTTCCCCATCACCCAGCTAGTCCTTTATCTAGTCCTACTTTCAGTGAGTAAGGACAATTTTATTTATTTATTTAGATATTATTTTTCTTTGAGAGAGAGAGAGAAGGAATGGGGGAGGGACACAGAGAGAGGGGGATAGAGGATCCAAAGTGGGCTCTGTATTGACAGCAGACAGCTGGATGCGGGGCTCGAACTCACCAATCATGGAATCATGACCTGAGCTGAAGTCAGATGTTCAACTGACTGAACCACCAACACGCCCTCAGGAAGGACAATTTTAATGTAAACTCCAGCAACCTAACTTGATGGAGGAATTCTGCTGAAGTGGAAGAAAGCCTAAGGCCTCCAATGCTGAAACAGAATTTTTTTTTAATAAACTCCCCTTTGTCCCTCATCCCACCTCACTTTTCTGCGTTAGTACATACTCGGACATAGCACAAGTCATATTTGCATTTAGTTCCAAACCTACCTTTATGTACTTC
Organism: Paguma larvata; assembly: GCA_030068075.1. Classification (NCBI taxonomy): domain Eukaryota; kingdom Metazoa; phylum Chordata; class Mammalia; order Carnivora; family Viverridae; genus Paguma; species Paguma larvata. The sequence goes on from JAINVK010001442.1 coordinate 54,368, forward strand.
TGAAGGCATTTTGTAATGCTTCACAGGATTATACTTCTTGGCCTTTGGCCATATTGGAATTATTTTGGCTCAATAACTAGATCCCTGCTTCTTAGTGAAAGTACCCGGACCAATTAATCAGCTCCACCCCTCACCAGACCAGCTTGGACCAATCCTTAGAGCACCCGTACCCCCCAAATACAGACACCTGCTTGCCGCCTTGGAAACTAGAGACACCTGTTTCCCTCCTTGGACATGTGCTTGAAAGGAGCATGCGTGCTCCTCTCGGGGTCGCCATTTACGGAGCGGTTGACCCCAGAATGCTGGAACCTCAATAAACGCTCTTGCCTTTGCATACAGTTCTTGTGCTCTTTGGGGGACGATCCCAGGACCCAACACTTAGTTGTTTTTTTTTTTTTTAACCTTATGGCTTGCGGAATAACTTGATAGCAAAAGTAAAAAAATTTGCAATAGAGGGCTAAGGAATTCAGCTGCCTGATGACCTTTTCCCTACCCAGTCTTTGAACGCTGAGGAACTGATGTATTATTTCAATGGTAAATAAGAATTTTTGGTTGAGTCTGATGTGGTTTCTGTATTCTAGCTTCAGCTATTTATCTGTAGTCATCACAGTTAACTAGTTGCCCAGTTACAAGTAAACTATAGTACTAAATCTTTATGACCACAAAAGAGAAGAATTAGGATTTCGAGGGGTACCTGGGTGGCTTAGTCGGTTAAGCATCTGACTCTTGATTTCAGCTCAGGTCATGATCTCGTGGTTTGTGAGTTAGAGCCCCGCCCCAGGCTCCATACTTGACCGTGTGGAGCCTGGTTGGGATTCTCTCTCTCTCTCTCTCTCTCTCTCTCTCTCTCTTTTTCTCAAAAATAAATAAAGAAAAGAAAAGAAATAGGATTGAAATAAATGGTATTTCAAATAGAATTCCTGGTATCTTTAGCTATCGCTAGTAAACTAGTTGTGCAGGTACAATAGTTATTTATAGTGTTAAATAAATAATGGCAGGGCACTTGGGTGGCTCAGCCAGTCGCGCATCAGACTCTTGGTTTCAGCTCCCATCATGATCCCAGGGTCATAGGATCCAGCCCCAAGTCAGGCTCCCTGCTGAGTGTGGATGACTGCTTGAGATCGGTCTCTCTCGCTCTGTGCTTCTCATCCCTGGTCGTGCACTCTCTCTCTCTAAAATAAAAATAAAAATAAATAAATAAAGGCAAGAATAAATAAATAACAGCAAGAATGAATAAATGGATGGATAAATAAATCAATATAAATAAAATAGTAAGAATTAACATATAGCAGTGGTAAGAACAGCTTTTCAACTTCCTGCTTCAGTTATTGTTCTCAGTATAAATAGCTACCTCTTATTAAATAGTTTTTATGATTATCAATACTAACTCAGTATAATCAAAAGAAATAAAAATTGGATTTGAGAATAATGTCTTGATTAACTTCCTGGTCTCAAATATTTATTCCAGTTATTTTTACTCATCTCCATTTACCTGATTACCCAGGTACCACTAGATAACCATACCACTCACTCATTATTCTACTAGTAATAAGAACTTAAATTTGAAAAAAATATTTTCTGAGTTATTGGCTTCTACCAGTTTTTGTATTTATCTCTACTTATTTCTAGTTTACTAGTTTGCTTGACAACCTGGTTAACTGTAGTTATCTCTTGTTGTCTCTAGGTAAGCACTTCTAAAAGTAGAATGAAAGTCCGCAGTAGTAATTCATTTTTCCAACAAGGAATAAGAATCTGTAGTTGGGAAGGTTGTGTTTTTCCCATTCACAGAATGAACGAGTTTTCCTAGCTCTAGATAGCCAGAGTTTACTATATACCACTAATTCATTCTTTATTTCACAAAAAGATTTTGGAGATGAGATGTATGTGTTTTTCAGCATTTGGGCTTCAAGTCGTTTTCCAGTTATATCTAGTTACTTCTAGTGAAATTTTATCTACCATTCCATTCCTTATTTACATACTAATTACCTACCTTTCCAATATCTTATTCAAGGAGGAGTAAGTTGCACTTCAAAAACATCTGGTTTGTAGCATCCTGATTTCAATTCTTTTTCTAGTTTTCTGTAGTTGTCTTTAGGTAAAGTTTCCCAATTACCACTAATTTTAATTATATTACTAACATTTGAATGAGAAAAGAGAAATAGAGAAATATTTGTTTTTCAGCTTCCTGTCTTCACCTAGTCATTCAGATAATATACGATTACCTCTAATAAAGCAAACATGATAAATCTAGTTATTTATAGTACACTTCCACATTCTAAAAAGATAAGAAAATTATTATTTTTTATGTTTTTAGCCTAAAATTTTTAAAAGTTAATTTACTTATTTTGAGAGAGAGAGAGAGAAGGCAAGTGGGAGAGGGGCGGAGAGTGAGGAAGAGAGAATTCCAAGCACTTAGCCAAAACCAAGAGTCATACACTTAACCAACTGAGCCACTCAGGCACCTCAAGTATGAGAATTTAGAAGTGAGAAGAAAGAATGGTTTTTTTCAACAACATCAGTATGCCAGTGCATCTTGTTACATTATAAAATAGATATGTAGGTATGATTAATTTCCTATTGGACTAATACACTAATTCAGTAACACGGAAGAATTTAGATGTAAGGCTAATTTGCCTCCCATTTTCTGGTCTCATGACATGATCACCTTATATTACTGCTTAACAAGTTACCTAAATACCATTAACTATTTCTTGTATTAATTCATTATCCAGATGAGATAAGAAGCTAGTGTTGGAAAGAGTAATTTTGCACTTTCCTGGTTTCATCAGTTTTCTTAGTGGCCTCTAGTTAACTCCAGTAAAGTAGTTGCTTAAAAGTATACTAGTTATCTCCAATATTAATAATTTATTCCAACACACGATATGAATTTGGATTCAGAAGATGAGTTTTTTTCGGCTTGATGACTTCAGTTTATGTTATATAAATGAGCCAAAAATGGCCTCAGTCTGTTGGCCTCTGGGTTGTTTTCTTTCTTCCCTGCAGGCTGAGACCCAGTACCTCAAAAGCCTGCTGGGGCCAAACTCAAATTTTTACATATCCAATTGCTTTAGAACCTAACCGAAATAATCATAACCACATTTTAAAAAATGTAAACTCTACACCCAACATGGGGCTCAAACTCATGACCCCAAGATCAAGAGTCACATATTCTACTCACTGAGCCAGCCAGGCACTCCCCATGACCATGTTTTTAGCCATTTATAGCCCAGCTACTATACATACTCCACAAAATTGTTCTCAACATCTGCTAGCCTTAGATAAAATAAGCCCTGGGCCATAAAGACTGCAAGTCTTCAATGTCTTTTGAGAGAGAGAAAGAGAGAGAGAGAGAGAGAGAGAGCACACATGTGCAAGGGTGCGCATGCCCACACCCTAGTGAGGAAGGGCAAAAAGAGAATCTTAAGCGGGCTCCATACCAATGCCAGGGCTCAAGCTCAAGACCACAGGATCGTGACCTGCCAACCGAGCCACCCAGGCATCCCAAGTTTTTTAAAAAAATTTTTAGTAATCTCTACCCCCAATGTGGGGTTCGAACTCATAACCCCAACATCAAGAGTCTCATGCTCTTTGATCTGAGCCACTCAGGCACCCGCCCTTTGGTGCTTTTTGACACACATACTCTCCAACATGCTGCTAAATGACATCACATACATTTGTAAGCCTCTCTGGCTGCTCCCCTTCTCCCCCAGAGTTAACTTACCTCCCCCCACTTCCCCTTCCAAATGGTGGCACCCACAAGCCTTAGCCTGGGGGCGCAAGCCTTGCCCACTGAGGAAACCGGCAAAGCCTCACCCAAAGAAATCTTGTGTATCTTACTGCCACCTTGTGGTCATATCGTTTTCCTTAGTCAGCCCAGGAAGCTCTTGAACATTCAACTCATTATTTTCTAGTTTACCTAGATCCCACTGGATGCTATACATTTAACTCATTTTTATTTTTTTAAGTTTAATTATTTTTTAAATAATGTCTACACCTAACGTGGGGCTCGAACTCAGCACTTTGTGGAGGGGGGGACTGGTGCCCCCAACGAACTTGTTTTTAGGACAAGGAATGAGAATTTAGACGTGAAATGATTGTGGTTTTCAGCTTCCTGGTTTGGACCAGTTATTCTAGTTATCATTAATTATCTATTGTTAACTAATCATCTCGGCCCCCCTGCATATCTATGGTACTAACTCATTTTTCCAAAAGAAAATAAGAATTCAGATTTGGAAGAATATCTTTTTTAGCTTCCTGATATCAAGTATTACTAGCTATTTCCAGAAATCTCCTATAAACTATTTACCTATGAACCACTAATCATCTCAGATTTATGAGTTCTTTTTTAAAAGTTTATTTATTTATTTTGAGAGAAGGGGAGAGACCAGGAGGGGCAGAGAGACAGAAAGAAGGAGGAGAGAATCTCAAGCAGGCCCTGCACTGTCAGCACAGAACCTGATGTGGGGCTTGAACTCATGTACCGTGAGATCATGACCTGAGCTGACCTAGAGTCAGACGCTCAACCGACTGAGCCACCCAGACACCCCTAATTCTTTTTTCAAAATTTATTTTAGAGAGAGTGCAAAAGCAGGCGAGAGGGGCAGATGGAGAGAGAGAATCCTAAGCAGGCTCCAAGCTCAGCATAGAGCCCAATGCAGGACTCAATCCCACAACCCCAGGATCACGAGCTTAGCTGAAATCAAAAGGCTGACAACACTCAACTGACTGAGCTATACCCAGGTGCCCCAATGAGTTCCTTCAACATGAAATATAAAGTTAGATTGAGAAGGATATGTTTTCCAATGCAAGGCTTCATCTCTTTATACTAATATTCTTTAGGTAATTAGTTACCTAAATAACATTATTCATCTGTATTACTAATTAATTAATCCACCAGGAGAAAAAGAATATTTAAAGTCCAGAAGAACCTACATTTAAGCTCCTAACTTCAGGGGTGCCTGGGTGGCTCCATCGGCTAAGCATCCGACTCTTGATTTCAGCTCAGGTCATGATCTCAGGGTCATGATCTCATGGTTGTGAGATCAAGCCCCATGTCGGGGTCCACACTGGGTGTGGAGCCTGCTTAAGATTCTCTCTCCCCCTCTCCCTCGGCCCCTCTCCCGCTGATGCTCTCTTTCTCTCTCAAAAACAAATAAATAAAATAAAATAAAATAAGCTCCTAACTTCAACTACTTATTCTAGATATCTCTACCTACCTCTAAGTAACTAGGTACCTACTGCCAGTACCCATAGTACAAAGTCATTATTCCAACCAGAAATAAATCTATATTATTTTATTGTTATAAAATACATATAAGGAAAAATTACCATCTTAACCATTTTTAGGTGTACAGTTCAGTGACATTAAGCACATTCACATTTTTGTGCTGCCATCACTACCATCCATTTTCAGACCTTTTTCACCTTCTGAAACTGAAACTCCATGCCCATTAAATAGTAACTTCCCAGTACCATTTCTCCCAGCCCCTGGAATCTAAGTAACCAACTAACCAACTAATTAACTAGCTAAGTAACTTACTTACTTCCTTCCTTCCTTCCTTCCTTCCTTCCTTCCTTCCTTCCTTCCTTCCTTCCTTCCTCCCTCCTTCCCTCCCTCCCTCTCTCTCTTTCTTTATTTCTATTTTTTAGTAGTCTCTGCCCCCAATGTGGGGCTCAAATTGACGACGCTGAGATCAAGAGTCATATACTCTTCTGAGACAACCAGGCACTCAAAAATTGGATTCTCTGTCTTTTCTTTTCTTTTCTTTTAATTTTTTTGTATTTGTAAAAGTTTTTTTTATTTTCTTCAGTTTCTTTTGGGATATCTCTTTATTTTATTTATTTTTAAGTTTATTTACTTTGAAAGAGAGAGAGAGAATGAGAGAGAACGTGCAGGAGAGGAAGAGAGAGAGAATCCCAAGCAGGCTCTACACCGTCAGCACAGAGCCCCATGTGGGGCTCAAACGCATGAACTGAGCCAAAATCAAGAGTCGGACACTTAACCGACTGAACCACCCAGGCGCCCCCTGGGATGTCTTTTTAAAGATTTTATTTTTTAAGTAATCTCTACATCCAACCTGGAGCTTGAACCCACAACCCCGAGATCAAGAGTGGCATGCTCCCACCAAATGAGCCAGCCAAGTAGCCCTACCATTCCTACTTTCTCTTTCTATAAATTTAACTACTCCAGGTATCACAAATAAATGGAATCATACGATATTTGTCTTTCTGTGCCTGGCTGATTTCACATAGCGTAATGTTTTCAAGGTCCATCCACGTTGTGGTATGTATCAGAATTTCATTCCTTTTTAAGGCTGAATCATATTTTATTGTATGTATATCCCACACTTTATTTATCCTTTCATCCATCAATGTACATTTGGGTTGTTTCCATCTTTTGGCTCTTCTGAAAAAGGCTGCTCAGAACATGTGTATACATATATATGTTCAAGTCCTTGCTCTCAGTTCTTAAGGGTGTATACCCAGAAGTGGAATTGTTGGATCATGTGGTAATTCTGACAAAATTTTTGAGGAGCCATTATACCAGTTTCCACAGTGGCTACACCACCTATATCCCCACCGGTAATGCTCAGGGTTCCGAGTCCTCCACACTGTTGTTAATAGCCATCCTGTGGGTGCGAAATTATATCTCATTCTTTTTGTTAAGACTAACATGTAAGAAAGATATGTTTTTAGACTTTGGGCTTCAAATATTTATTCTGCTTTTATATGATTAAATCTTTTCTCATGTTTAACTTTTTCATGTTTATTTATTTATTTTGAGAGAGAGAGAGAGAGAGAGCACGCGCAATAGCAGGGAAGGGGCAGAAAGAGAGAGAGAGAATCCCAAGCAGGCTCCATACTATCAGTGCAGAGCCCAACACGGGGCTCGATCCCACGAACTGTGAGATCATGACCTGAGCCTAAATCAAGAGCCAGATGTTTAACTGACTGAGCCATCCAGGTGCCCCGGGTTAATTCTGTTTAAAACTCACCTATGTAATTGTCATTTTCTACATTACTCACTGAATATTCAAAATATAAGAATTGAGAAGAGTGTGTTTTCCGGTGTCCTAGATTCAAACCATTCTAAAATAACTGGTAAGCTGATCGCCTGGTACGACTAGCTATCTACATTACTGATGCAGCATTTCAAAGAGAAATAAGAATTTGAGGTTGAGAAGATTGTGGTTTCCACATTATAGCCACAACTATTTATCTTCAGTTGTCTGTAGTTAGCTAGTTATCTGGTTACCAACAGTTAACCATAGTACTAAATCTTTATTCCCACAAGACATAAGAATTAGTGTGGTGAAGAATGGCTTTTCATCTTCTAGATTTATAAAACTCCCTGGGTTTCTCTAGCTATCCATAGTAAACAAATTACCTTAGGCACTAATAGTTATGATCTAATTTATTATTACAACAAGAATTAATGTTTAATGTCGAGACAATGGATTTTCAACTTCGTGGCTTCAAAGTATTCTAGGAATATCTAGTTACCCTTAAATAAATAAATAAAGGTGTCACGACTTATGGGATAATACCAACTCGTTGTTTTTTATGTTTATTTTTATTTATTTTTAACATAGAGATAGAGAACAAGCGAGGGAGTGGCAGAGAGAAAGGGAGACAGAATCCCAAGCCGACTTCACACTGTCAGCACAGAGCCCAAGCCGGGTTTGAACTCAAGAACCGTGAGATCGTGACCTGAGCCGAAGTCAAGAGTGGGATGCTTAACCGACCGACTGAGTCACTCAGGCACCCCACTGATTTTTTTTTAAGTAAACTCTACCCCCCGCCAAGGGGCTCAAACTCACAACCCTGAGATCAAGAGTCGCATGCTCCACAGACTGAGCCAGCCGGGCACCCCAGTACTAATTCATTAGGATCACAAGGAACAAAGGTTACATCTGAGAATCACATTTTCCTCAACAGCTTTGTCTCAATGATGTACTCTGATTATTGAAAACCACTTTCAATGAACTTATGACCTATGGACCACTAAATAACCATACCATTCCCTAATTTTTCCACAAGTAATTTGAATTTAGATTTGAAAAAAAATGTGTTTTCTAGGTTCTGAATGTACACAGATTTTTCTACTTATCTCTACTTATTTCTAGGTATCTACTGCATTAAGGACACTTAGTTAACTCTAGTATAACCTGTTTGTTTAGACGAAAAATAAGAAGGTACAGTTGAGAAGAATATGGTTTTCAGCCTTCTGGTTTCAAATAATTACTCCAGTTACTACAGTCATCTTTAGTTGACTCCTTCTTTAGGAATCCTGAATTCTATAATATTAACTCACTATGCTATCAAGAAATATGATTTCTGGGCACCTGGGTGGCTCAGTCGGTTGAGCATCCGACTTCGGCTCAGGTCATGATCTCGTAGTCTGTGAGTTCGAGCCCCGTGTCGGGCTCTGTGCTGACGGCTCAGAGCCTGGAGCCTGCTTCCCATTCTGTGTCTCCCTCTCTCTCTGCCCCTCCCCCTCTCATGCTCTGTCTCTCTGTCTCAAAAATAAATAAACATTAAGAAATATGATTTCAGAGTTTAGAAATATGAGTCTTGGCTTCCTGGTTTATGCTAGTCAATATACTTATACTAAGTTTTCTAGATATCCAGAGGGTTTTTTTATGGCAAAATTCCAAAAAGAAATAAAAATCCAGTATTATAAGACTGGTTTCTAGCTTGCAGGTTTCAAAAACTCGTTATGATTACCTCACATTTCTTCTAATGAACTAATAAAAAAGATGTCCGTAGAAATATATGCTACTAATTCATTATTAAAAGAAGTGGCACTTGGGTGGCTCAGTTGGTTAGGCTTCGGACTCTTGGATTCGGCTCAGATGGTGATCTCGTGGGTTGTGGGTTCAAGGTCCATATAGGTCTCTGTGCTGAGAGTGGAGAGCCTAACTGGGATTCTCTCTCCCTGGATCTCTCTCTTTCTCTCTCAAAATAAATAAGTAAACTTAAAAAAAAGCAGAAGGTAGAGCAGTGAAGAATGATTCTTTCTTTATTAAGCTCTACATCCTATATGGGGCTTGAGCTCACAGTCCTAAGATTAAGAGTCGCCTGCTCTACCAACTGAGCCAGACAGGTGCCCCCAAAAATGATTTTTTAAAAGATTTTTATTATTTTTTCAAGACTTTTACTTTTAAGTAAGCTCTACACCCAATATGGGGCTGGAGCTTACAACTCTGAGGTCAAAGGTCACATGCTCTACCGACTTAGCCAGCCAGGTGCCCCTAAAAAATGATTGTTAAACCTCATTGCTTCAAATATTTATTTTCCTGGTTATTTCATGTTAACTGTACTTACTATTGACCTAGGTACCACTTAATGTCTATTATACATGTTCATTACTTGAACGAAAAAATAAGAATTTGGATTTGTGAAAGATTGGCTTTTCACCTTCTGGTCTTCTCTCAATTTTTTTAGTTGTCTCCAGTTGCTTCCAGTGGGACCTTAGGTCCCACTAGCTATGCAGAATTGGTTTATTATGCTAACAAGACATAAAAAGTTAGTTCTGAGCAGAATGTGTTGTCCAGTCTCTGGCTTCACCTACATATCTCTAGCTGTCTCCAACTAGCTGGCTTCCTGGGTACAAGTAGTTATCTATAGGACTACCTCATTATTTCACCAATACACATGAATGTAGTGTTGAGAAGGGTATCCAGCTTCTTGAATTTTATTTTTTTAATGTTTAAATTAGAGAGAGAGAGAGAGAGAGAGAGAGAGAGAGAACGTGGGAGCAGGGAAGGGGCAGAGACAGAGGGAAACTGAATCTGAAACAGGCTCCAGGCTCAGAGCCTGGACACGGGGCTCAAACTCATCAACTGTGAGATCATGACCTGAGCTTAACTGACTGAGCCCCCGAGGCATCCCTCAACTTCTTGAATTTTCAACTACTTTTCTTTAGCATTCTGATTTGAAGTCCTTATTCTAGATCCCACCACTTATCCCTGGGCGACTGATGACTGAGTTACCACTAGATATCTATGGTACGAATGTATTAGTTAATACAGAGAATTTTGAGTTGTAAGCTGCTCTTACCTCTGGTTATCTCTCATTCACTAACCACAAAAGTATGATAATAGCTTATAGCATAATAGCAAATGTTACCGAGTAGATCTTCTGTGCGAGGGATAGTTCTCAGGGGATAGGTTCAAATTGCGGTTGGGACATTTCCCAAGTGAGTGACTTTAAGCAGGCTTTTAATATCTCTATGACCCAATAACATCACCTATAAAACGAAGATAAGAGCAGCTCTAAGTCCTTCATGTTGTTAAGAGAATTCAATGTGTTAATATAAATCAATCACTTAGACTATTGCCTGGAACACAGTAAGAACCAGCTTCCGTGTAAGCTAGTGTTATTATCTCAGGGAATCCTCACAACAACCCCATGAGGTAGGTACTATTACTACTCAATTTTACCAATGAGGAAATGGAGGCACAGGGAGGAAAAGCAACTCACCAGACTGGCTAGCTGGCAAAAGAAAAGCAAAGCCAGAATACAGATGCCAGCAGTCTGACTCCGAGGCTCTCTGCCCTCGTGAATTTGGTACACCAAATCCAAGACTCTATTCTATGCCTATTCTTGCTTAGACAAGGCTCAATTAGGTATGTAAGGTTTCTGAAACAACTTAACTAAAAGTTTTAAGTAAATACTACCCTGCCCAATGCCTACATAGGCAACACTTGCCCAAGGAGCACACATGTGACTGAAGTTTAGAAAGTGCTGGGATAGAGGCGTCTGGGTGGTTCAGTCGGTTGAGGGGTTGAGCGTCTGACTTCGGCTCAGGTGATGATCTCGCGGTTTGTGAGATTGAGTCCCACGTCAGGCTCTGCGCTGACACCTCGGAGCCCGGAGCCTGCTTCAGGTTCTGTGTCTCCCTCTCTCTCAGGCCTTCCCCTGCTCGTGCTCTGTCAATCTGTCTCAAAAATAAATAAACAGTAAAAAAATTTAAAAGAAGAAAGCACTGGAATAAATCGTGGAAATCTCAAATAGGAGAGACCACGCCACCCAAACTGTAATGGCTGTTCTAGCCAGGCTAACACACACCATGATCCTAACTGCTGTAGGTCTCTCATGGTATAACTGATCCCAAGCCCAAACTGATCATAGGGTATCTAGCCGAGAGAGGGGGAGGCCTGCAGAATCCAGCATGAGCCCGTGTTAGGAGGCTTGATTAGGTAGGGAGAGGCTGTGGGAATGAAATTGCTTGACCATTCAAAAGATATTTCAAAGTGAATTCAACCACCATCCCGTAACTATTTTTCTACTCACCCTTCAGGAACAGGAGGCATTGGGAAAGTATCTTTATTTGTCATGCACAGAAGGTGATAATTATTATGTGTTATAATAATGTGAGGTGACTATGGCCCCCATTAATTTTAGGAGCCTATTAAAATGGTTTCATTTAGTGTTTTTAATGGGTCTAATAACAGTGGTGTTTGTGAAGGTAAAAGTAGGATAAATCATGTACATTGTCAAGCCTGCAACCCATTATTAGAAATTACTCTCAGTACTCAGGATATTAACACATTCCCACCTGCAAAACATTCCTTTTTTTTTTTTTTTTTTTTTGAGGAGGGGATCTAAATTAAATCTTTTAATAGGAGAGCTTGATGGTGCTTAATTCCAGAGACCAGAGCTCTGATAACTGGGGCTTGATGAAAAGTAAAGAGAAATCTTAGGGAAATAATTAAAAACATGACTTTTGGGGCACTTGGCTGGCTCATTGGTTAAGCATCTGACTTCAGCACAGGTCATGATTTCCTGGTTCATGGGTTGGAGCCCCGCATCAGGCTCTGTGCTGACAGAGGAGCCTGGAGTCTGCTTTGGATTCTGAGCCTCCCTCTTTCTCTAACCCCTCGCCACTCCCTTTTTGTCTGTCTCTCTCTCTCAAAAATAAATAAACATTAAAAAAATAAAACGCATAAAAACATGACGTTTAACAAACTTGAAATTCTATGAATTCTTTACCCATTCTTGAGACATGGGTAAAATTGAAAACCATCAATATAATAGCACTTCTTAAAAACTGGATTGTATTGACTAGAAGGCATTTATGAGAAATCGATGACTCTGGATCTTACCCAAGAGGACAGCGCTGAATAGTTCATATGTTCCTGGAGGGACTAGGAGGCTGACGTCTTTCTGACACCGGATCATTACGTGATTGCTGATTTGGCATCAGGGTATAAGTTAGCTTTTATCCTCACCAGGTCCAGCGAGTTATTGGGCACTGGGGATATACACATACATAGTTTTCTAACTAGAGCCAGAGGGAAGTGGCAAGGCCCATGCAGACTGTCATTAGCGGTATTCAACACTATGCAAAACAGTTTTTGAAGGGAGAAACAGAGCCCTCAATCTGTCTTGATTCTTTTCATTAGACTGACATTTATCAGTAGAGAGCAAGGACTCAGGAAGATGGTTCTAGACAAAGGGAGATGGAGAAAGAGTAAGAGGAGCAGGAGGAACAGGAGGAGGGGGAGGAGAGTAAAAAAGTGGAAACTAACCTAAGTCCCCAGCACCCGCCCAGCACAGAAACAATGCGCGCTTTTGCAGAGGACCTGCAGCTCCATGCGCAGCAGCTGAGCTTAGCGTGCAGAGGCTGCAAGCCCCACAGTCCAGTACCAAAGGAAGGGCCGCGTGCAGTGCAAGCATTCTTGGATGCACAAAACTGTGGGTAGGGTTCTACATTTGTACTAGCGACCTGAATTCCTTACTACAAATCTAGAGTATTCGTTGCTTTCGCAAGAAATGGGTTGGCTTTCTTACAGCGTGGATCTGAGCATCCAAGGTGCTCTGCAAACCTAGCCTCAAGCTCCTGCTCCCACTTGCCCCGGGAAGCTTGGTAGGCTCCGCTTTCAGCGCGTTATTGCAAAACCCCAGAGCAAGCAGCCCCCCCGGTAATCGTTTTGTCTGATATGCCAGCCCGGGTCGTGGACCTGGGTGTCAACGGAACCGAACCAGAGAGTCCCATCCATTAACTACCGCCTTTTCGGAGGGGAGCGTCACGCTCAGAGCCCATAGCGCAAGGCGGACTACCGTTGCTTCCCTGCTGGGGCTGCCAGGGGCCCAGTGCTTTCTCCATCTTTACCTCTGAGTCCCTTGCCCTGGAGGAGCTTAGGGCGACAGCCCTGCACTGACAGACGCGCAGCGAGGGTCAGGCAAGAGACATTCTCCCCTCACTTCTCCATGGTCTCTGGAGGCTGGCTGGAGGTTTCCTTCCCCACCCCCACCCCTCCCCGCCCCCTGCTGTCTCGCTCCCCCCAGCAAGGCCCCTACCCCCTGGTACTGCCCGGGGTAAGCAGGGAGTTAGAGCCCTCGGGCACGCCCCCTCCCCCTCACGCTTCCGGACAGCGCTCGGTCTAAGTCGCGGCCACGCCCCGGACGCGTGCGCTCCCTTGCAGGTCCCGCCCACCATACGCGCTGCAGCCCAGATAAGGGGCTTCTAAGCGTGCGACCCTTGAACTTGCTGTAGAAGCTCGGTAACCAGACCTCGCGCCAGAAAGAGGACCGACTCAGGGGTCGACAAGGGCCGCTGCGTAGAGTCTGTGGAGGCGCATGGCTGCGTCGGCGGCGCTCTGGACATGGAGGCTTCGCCCGGGAGCCCCCACGGAGACCCCGCTTCCCACAGCCTGGGAGTGGATGAGTTCTGAGGAAAGCGACAGGGTTGGTACTTGAACCAGGACACCCGTTTGGCACTCTGGGAAAAGCCTTTTCACTGGGAGAGGCGACGGGACAGGACTCGAGGCCAAGGTCTTTGAGCTCCGGTCGCCGCCCCACGCATCTCCGGCTCCAACGCACTGATTTCTCTTGTCTTTTCCAGGTGTTAAGCCTACCGAGATCTCAGGAACTAGAGAGACGTCGAGAAGGATCTAATATCTGAACCTGAGCGGGGAGCAGCAGAAGGGGAAGAAAGCCCCGGCGGCTCAGGAGCCCCTGGCCCCATAGATGTGATCCAGAAGGGCGGACTTGGCAAGGAGACCTGGCAGCAGCAGCAGCAGGAGGCCCACGTGGCCACCGGGGGTTCACAGCCCCAGGACAGAGGGGGACGCCTCCGCCAAGTCTTCAAGCGGTTGGAATTGATGGAGCTGGAGAGCGTTTTCCAACGCACTCAATTCCCCGACGTGTTCCCTAGGTGAGTGGCTAGCTCTGGAGGTTCCCTGTTCTCTAGGACCCTAGGGACTAGGTGGCATGGGATGCTTTTGGCTCTCTCCCTGGTCTCTATCCTTCCCCTCCAGAGCCAAAATTACCCATGGGCTGGAGGCCACTGAAAACTGCCGGCCCTTGAGCTCAGTCCAAGGTGGAGGCGATGCCTACGGGGCTGGGCATCAAGGTAAATACTTCCATGCAATGTATAAATGAATCGTCAGGAAACTTGGGGCGCGCTCCTGTTTTCGTAAATCTCATTCTCTTGGCTCGGAATTGAGATCCGGATGGGGAGAGTCAAGCACCTTTATGCAAGTGCAGGGTTGGATCTGGTCTTTATTCAAAACGCTGATAATTCTGTCATTCCAGAATTTTTTCTGCATCAGTCTTCATTAAAGACATATTGATCTCGAACGCTGAGTTTTTCAACCTACCCAGAAATTTTGGGCGCGAAGTTGTCCCTGAAGCAAGCCTGGACTTGGGTAGTACAGATATGTGTGCTAGGGAACTGGGGAAAATGGAAATCTAAAAACAAGCATGAAATGTATGTTGTAGATCTCATCTCACCGGCAACTCCAGATACTAACTATTGGCGATTTTTTTCCCTCAGAAGGGAGCTTGACATATGCCTGGATGTGACTCAAGCCAAGGCACAGGTCAGTAAACTTGAAAAAAAGTACTTTGGCAGGCCAGCCGTTCTAAAATCTGCTTCTGTTCCTGGACATCTTGTTCTAGACATTCCCAAGTTGTCACTTTGGTTACGTTTTCCATGTTTGGAAACTAAGTTTTGAACTTTAGGGCTTTGGTGAATAGAAGATGCAATAAGTAAATCCCGGTTTATGGAAATTGCCCATGACCAGAAGGGTCTTGAATTATTAAAGAAAAACAGTGAAAGAGAACCAAACTGCTTCTCCTGATTCCCTGTACAAAATCAATTGTAAAGTTCAACTACTTTTTTAAAAAAAAAATTATTTATTTTGAGAGGGACGGGGGAGAGAATCCCAAGCAGGCTCCGCAACATCAGCACAAAGCCCAAAGTGGGGCTCAATTCAATGAACCGTGACATCATGACCTGAGCTGAAGTTGGGTATGTGACCGACTGAGTCACCCAGGTACCCTAAGGTACCCCAGCTCCTCCTAACACATCATTTTGGGAGCATTTCTGTGTGGAGTCATGTTGGGGCTCAGTCAAATCTGGGAAGTATGCACATTAACACACGGAGGACTTAGGTTATGAGAGGGTTCAACTGTACTGTTATTTTAAAGATTTAAAACCAGGCATAAGTTCTTAGCTAAATCCGCAAAAAAAAAAAAAAAAAGTAGATTTATAAATATTCCGGCCCTGGGGTAAGGGAATTATTCACATACAGAGAACACACTCTCTGAGTAACTAATGTCTGTTTGGTTACACCAAGGCTGATGCAGGAACCAGCTTTAAAGTCCAAGTGCCTGATCCTCCTGCTGTTTTAGTGTGTAGTCAAGCAGTGTAGAAAGCGGCAGCCCTACTTTTAATGTTCTGAAACTCTGTCATGTGTCAGCCTAAAACATGATAGTGGAGGGTTGGAGGAAACTGGAAATTTGTTTAAGAATTGAAGCAAACAGGGGCACCTGGGTGGCTCAGTCAGTTAAGCGACCGACTTCGGCTCAGGTCATGGTCTCAGGGCTCAAGGGTTCGAGCCCCAAATTGGGCTCTGTCTTGACAGCTCAGAGCCTGGAGCCTGCTTTGGATTCTGTGTCTCCCTCTCTCTTTGCTCCTGCCCCGCTCACACTCTGTCTCTGTGTCTCTCTCTGTGTGTCTCAAAAATAAGTAGACATGTAAAAAAAATTGAAGCCAACAAGGGCAGGTTTTTTTTGAAGCCCCCCAGGCGCCCAATTCTGGGTTGTTTTAAAAAGAACAGGAAGAATGTTCTGGGGTGTCTGGGTGGCTCAGTTGGTTGAGTGTCTGACTCCTGATCTCAGATCAGGTCTTGATCTCAGGGTCACGAGTTTAAGTCCCACAGGGAGCCTGCTTTAAATAAATACATAAGTAAATAATCAAAAGAACAGAAACACATTTGCCAGATTTGTGCTGATGGGGTGTTGTGCCTATCACTGGGCATGCCAGATTTGTGCTGATGGGGTGTTGTGCCTATCACTGGGCATGCACTGAGCACACGTACGGATGTACTGACCTGCCATGCAGTCATTTGGTGCTGATGCGACACCTCCAGGAAACGTTGGATCCCTGGAAGTGAAATGATAGAGCCACGATAGAGCCCTCCACTGTATTTCCTGGTAGGTAAGCTCAGCTTGGTCTCATCTGACTTGCCGTAGCCCAGGCTGTGGACTGGGGTTCTGAAAACCTCGAGTGGACACCTCGGGAGTCCGTTGCTATGGTAACATAGCCCTCATCCTAGGAATGCTGGGTGCCATTACTTTCATTTGGGGATTCACGGAAGACTTTCCTTACACTCCTTCCCATTAATGCCAAAGCAGTAAGGTGTCCCGGCACAAGCCAGTCCTTGCCTCAGCCAGATCATCTCAGCAGCCATATTCTCTCTCATTTTCCTTTGTGGAACTCTCACATGAGAGTTTTTAATCTGGCCAGTGAGACAGATGTTCACTGGCCCTGCAGTAAAAGACTGGCATCCACAGGAAACGAGCCCCGTTGCGTCAGGTGGCTCTTCCAAGCCAAGTGCCTTTCCCTTCTGAAGCCAGCTTAAAGGAAGAAACCTCAGTATTCTCTGCACCGCAAGGGGCTGTCAAAGTCATCCTGTCCACTCCCTTCCTTTTACAGATTTGGGACATAGGCCCAGAACAGTGGAGTGGGCAGTCCAGGAAAGCATGCCGAGTTCCTTAGCCTCTGGGTGGCCGTGCCCTCCCCTGAGAGCTGGACCATCCGGCTATGGGCAGCACTCCATCCTGCCTAGAACTTTTTTTCTCAGAAGGCTGAAGACCCAAACGTTCCCAACTCATCGCTGAGTCACTGTACCTGTAGGAAAATAGGAGAAGTTATCAGCCTCCTCTGCAGGCGTTCAGTCTCCTGGTGTTTACAATTTCAGGCCTTGAGAGAGGGATGCAATTTGTACCCTTTCCACAAAAGGCCGAGCGTGCTTCCCTTATAACCATCCGCTTTTCTCCCAGGCTCCTTTCAAAACCAAGTTTGTCAACCCGTGGCGTAACCCGTGAGCAAATGCCAGCTCTGCATATGTGGTGAATTAACTTTTTAAAAGTGTTTATTTTTGAGAGAGAAAGAGAGTGCAGGGGAAGGGCAGAGAGAGGGAGAAAGAGAATCCCAAGCAGGCTCTTCCCTGTCAGCACAGAGCCTGATGCGGGTCTCCAACTCACAACTGTGAGATCATGACTTGAACTGAGGTCTGACGCTTAACCAACTGAGCCACCCAGGCTCCCCTATAAATAAAATTTTCTTTTTTTTAAAAAATAATTTATTATCAAATTGGTTTCCATACAACACCCAGTGCTCATCCCAAAAGTGCACTCCAATGTCCCCGTCACCCACTCTCCCCCTCCCACAACCTCCTCTCCCCTAAGTTTGTTTTTAGTCTTTGAGAGTCTCTTATGTTTTGTCTTCCTCCGTCTCTGTGGCTTTTTTCCTTCCCCTCTTCCCTACTATCCTGGTTTTCTCTAAGTCTCACAAAGTGCACCTCTGCATGGAAACATGTGGCATCTGTCTTTCTATCCCTGACTTATTTTACTCAGCATAATACCCTCCAGTTCCATCCATGATGTGGTATATATATACAATGGAATACTATGCAGAAATGAGAAAATACAATTTTCAAATGCGATGAGCTGTAGTCCACCTTCACCCCTTCCACACACAAAGGGTAGGTCTCAAGGTGAATGTCTTAGTTCCCAACATTTACAGGCCAATATTTTAGACTCTAAAAATACAAAAGGTGCCCCTACACACAGTCTTGCTTTTAAAATCAAGGATCACAGGGCGCCAGACTGGCTCATCAGTAGAGCCCGTGACTCTTGACCTCAGGGTCGTGAGTTCAATCTCCACGTTGGGTATTCAGTGTACTTTAAAAAAAAAAATATATATATATATATATATATATATATATATATATATATATATATATAAAACCGGGGACTCAAGTGATTTAAGAGGTGGCATTCAGGCCTGGGTACATAGTTGAGATGCCTCGACCCACCCTAAGCACAGTACCAGACAAAATTAGAGCTGCTCTGAGAATTGCAGATTTGGGCTCAACATTCTTTTATTCCAAGCCCTAGAATCTTGGTTTGGGGGGGAAATGGAGGCAAGGTAAAGACCAAGGAAAAGCCTCTGTCCACTTCTCCCTTGAAGAAGAGTCACAAAGGATGAAACAAAGGTTGTTTTTGAATAGGAAGTGGAAAAGGAGACTGTGGAGACCTAGGGGAGGGAGAAATCCAGGTGGACAGCTGGACTCAGAGCTATTGATGAGGGTTAGGGAGCTGGGGAGTGAGGGAGCCCGGCAGCTGGGCGCTTCCTCTGGGAAGTAGCCAGTGGGGCACGAGGAGATGGCTCTGGCCAGCTGGGCCTGGAAGAGAATGGAAACAACAGAACTCAGGTTCCTATGCAGATGAGTTCCTTACATCTCCTCCTCCCATGGCCCCCATCACAGGGTCAAGCAACAGAGCCCTCTTTTCTCTTTTTCTTCCTCACCTACACTCCTTTTAACGCAACCCTGGCCCAGGTCCATAACCACAGCAGCCCAAGACACATCCAGAAGGGTCCTATTTCTTCATTTTAAGCAGAAGAAATTTCCAAGAATATCCAGTGAATTTTTTAGGCCCACCCACCCCATCAAAACCTCAATTCCAACAGGGAGACAGGCAAAAATATTTCAAGGTATTAAATTGGTTCTTCTGCTATTTATTTTTTTTCAGGTTTTTAAAAAATATAATTTATTGTCAAATTGGCTAACATATAGTGTGTACAGTGTGCTCTTGGTGTTTGGGGTAGATTCGTCACTTACATACAACACCCAGTGCTCATCCCAACAAGTGCCCTCCTCAATGCCCATCACCCATTTTCCCCTCTGCCCCACCCCCCCATCCACCCTCAGTGTGTTCTCTGTATTTAAGAGTCCCTTAGGGGTTGCCTCCCTCCCTCTCTGTTTGTAACTATTTTTCCCCTTTCCCTTCCCCCATGGTGTTCTGTTAAGTTTTTCAAACTCCACATAAGAGTGAAAACATATAATATCTGCCCTATTCTGACTAACTTATTTCACTCAGCATAATACCCTCCAGTTCCATGCAAGTGCAGGATTCAAGTCTTTCTCATTGCCAAGTAGTATGCCATTGTATATATAAACCACATATTTTTTATCCATTCATCAGTTGATGAGCATCTGGGCTCTCTCCGTAATTTGGCTATTGTTGAAAGTGCTGCTATAAACAGTGGTGTGCACGTGCCCCTATGCATCAGCACTCCTGTAACCCTTGGGTAAATTCCTAGCAGTGCTATTGCTGGGTCCTCGGGTAGTTCTGTTTTTAGAGACTTAGACTTCAGGGGTCTCCACGGCCAAAGCAACAACTTGGGAATGTCTAGAACAAAGGTGTCCCCGACCTGAAGCGAATATTAGAACGGCGGGCCAGCCACATTGCTTTTTTTCAAGTTTACTGACCTGTGCCTTGGCTTGAGTCACATCCAGGCATATGTCAAGCTCCCTTCTGAGGGAAAAAAATCGCCAATAGTTAGTATCTGGAGTTGCGGGTGAGATGAGATCTACAACGTACATTTCATACTTGTTTTTAGATTTCTATTTTCCCCAATTCCCCAGCACACATTTCTGTACTACCCAAGTCCAGGCTTGCTTCAGGGACAGCTTTATGTGCAAAATTTCTGGGTAGGTTGAAAAACTCAGCATTCGAGATCAATATAACTTTAATGAGGACTGATGCACAGACAATTCTGGGACGACCAAATTATCAACATTTTAAATACAGACCAGATACAACCCTGCACTTGCATAAAGGTGCCTGACTCTCCCCATCCGGATCTCAATTCCGAGCCAAGAGAATGCGATTTATGAAAACAGGAGCGCGCCCCAAGTTTCCAGACGATTCATTTATACACTGCATGGAAGTATTTACCTTGATGCCCAGCCCCGTAGGCATCGCCCCCACCTTGGACTGAGCTCAAGGGCCTGCAGATTTCAGTGGCCTGGAGCCCATAGGTAGCTTTGGCTCTGGAGGGGAGGAAGAGAGACTGGGGGCAGAGCCAAAGACTTCCCATGCCACTGATCCCCTAGCGTCCTAGAGAACAGGGAACCTCTAGAGCTAGCCACTCACCTAGGGAACAGGTTGGGGAATTGCCTTGGAAAACGCTCTCCAGCTCCATCAGTTCCAACTGCCTGAAGACATGGCAGAGGCCTCGCTGAGTGTTTGGGGCTGTGGACCCTCGGTGGCCACGTGGGCCCCCTGCTGCTGCTGCTGTGTGGACCCCCTGCCGGCACCACCCTTCTGGATCTCTTGGGCCAGGAGCACCCGCGCTGCCATGGCTTTCTTCCCCTTCTGCTGCTCCCCGCTCAGATTCAGGCAGTAGATCTTTCTTGATGTCTCCTCCAGTTACTAAGATCAGGATTGGCTTTGCATCTGGAAAAGACAAGAAAATTCAGTGCGTTGGAGCCCGCGGTGCATGGGGCAGCGACTTTGCCCGCGGGTCCCATCCCCTGGCCTCTTCCAGGGAAAGGGCGTTTCCCAGAGTTCGCCAAACCTGAACAGGTGTCCCGGTTCAGGCACCGACCCTGCGGTTCTCCTCGGAACTCATCCACTCCCAGGCTATGGGAAGCGGGGTCTCCGTGGGGGCTCCCGGGCAGAGGCTCCATGTCCAGAGCGCCATCGACGCAGACGTGGGCCTGCACAGACTCTACGATGAGGCCGTGGCGACCTCTGATTCGGTCCTCTTTCTGGAGCGAGGTCCGGGTTTCCGCGCGTCTACAGCAGGTTCAAGGGTTGCAGGCTTCGATGCCACTTATCTGGGATGCGACTTATGGTGGGCGGGACCTGCGGGGGAGCGCACGCGGCCAGGGCGTGGCCGCGACTTAGGCCTAGAAGCCTGTGGCGGGAGGGGGCGTGCCTGAGGATTCTAACTTGCTGCTTACTCTGGGCACTCCCTTGGGGTAGGGGCCTTGCTGAGTGGAGCTAGCCAGTCTGGGGGGGGGGTGGCGGGGAAGGGATGGGAAACCAAACCTCCCTCCAGTCCCTAGAGCCCATGGATAAGTGAGGGGAGAAGGACCCTAGCCTGGTCCTGTCTGCGCGCTGGTCGGTGCAGGGCTGTCGCCCTAAGCTCTTGCAGGGCGAGGGACTAAGCGGTAGGGCTGGAGAAAGCTCAGGGCCTTTGGCAGCCCCAGAAGGGAAGCAACGGTAGTCCCCCTTGCTTTAAAGGCTCTGAGAGCGACTCTCCCCGTCTGAGAAGGCATTACTTAATGAACAGGACTCTCTAGTTCGGTTCCATTCACACCTAGGTCGACGACCCGGGCTGGCAATTCAGACAAAACGATTAGCTGGGGGCTGCTTTATTCTGGGGTTTTGCAAGAACGCGCTGAAAGGGGAGCCCGCCAAGCTTCCCAGGGCGAGCAGGAGCGGGAGCTTGAGGCAAGGTTTGCAGAGCACCGTGGATGCTCGGATCCGCGCTGTAAGAAAGCCAACCCGTTTCTTGCGAAAGCAACGAAAACTCCAGATTTATAATAAGGAATTCAGGTCGCTACTACAAGTGTAGAACCCTACGCACAGTTTTGTGCATCCAAGAATGCTTGCACTGCACGCGGCCCTTCCTTTGGTCCTGGACTGTGGGCCTTGCAACCTCTGCACGCTAAGCTCCGCTGCCGCGCCTCGAGCTGCAGGTCCACTGCAAAAGCGCCCATTGTTTCTGTGCTGGGCGGGTGCTGAGGATTTGGTTTTTTACTCTCCTCTCCCTCCTCCTATTCTCCTTGCTCCTCTTCGTCTTTCTCCATCTCCCTTTGTCTAGAACCATCTTCCTGAGTTCTTGCTCTCCACTGATGTCTGTCTGTCTAATAAAAAAGAATCAAGACAGATTGAGGGCTCTCTTTCTCCCTTCAAAAACTGTTTTGCATAGTGTTGAACACCGCTTAATGACAGTCTGCGCTCCCTGCCACTTCCCTCTGGCTCTAGTTAGAAAAATATGTATGTGTATATACCTAGTGCCCAATAACTCGCCAGACTTGATGCGGATGAAAGCTAACTCACCCTGATGCCAAATCAGCAATCATGTAATGATCCGGTATCATAAAGACACCAGCCTCCTAGTCCCTCCAGGAACATATGAACTATTCAGCGCTGTCCTCTTGGGTAAGATCCAGAGTCATCGATTTCTCATAAATGCCTTCTAGTCAATACAATCCAGTTTTTAAGAAGTGCTATTATATTGATGGTTTTCAATTTTACCCATGTCTCAAGAATGGGTGAAGAATTCATAGAATTTCAAGTTTGTTAAACGTCATGTTTTTATGCGTTTTATTTTTTTAATGTTTATTTATTTTTGAGAGAGAGAGACAGACAAAAAGGGAGTGGCGAGGGGTTAGAGAGAGAGGGAGGCTCAGAATCCAAAGCAGGCTCCAGGCTCCTCTGTCAGCACAGAGCCTGATGCGGGACTCCAACCCAGGAAACAGGAAATCATGACCTGAGCTGAAGTCATATGTTTAACCGACTGAGCCAGCCAAGTGCCCCAAAAGTCATGTTTTTAATTATGTCCGTAAGATTTCTCTTTACTTTTCATCAAGCCCCAGTAATCAAAGCTCTGGTTTCTGGAATCAAGCAACATCAAGCTCTTCTATTCACAAATTTAATTTAGATCCCCCCCTCAAAAAAAAAAAAAAGGAATGTTTTGCAGGTGGGAATGTGTTAATATCCTCAGTACTGAGAGTAACTTCTAATAATGGGTTGCAGGCTTGACAATGTACATGATTTATCCTTTCACCTTCACAACCACCGTTATTTAGATCCATTAAAAAAATGAAACCATTTTCATCGGCTCCTAAAATTAATGGGGGCCATAATCACCTCACATTATTAGAATTCATAATTATCACCTTCTGTGCATGACAAATAAAGACACTTTCTTACTGCCTTCTGTTCCCGAAGAGTGAGTAGAAAAACAGTTACTGGATGGTGGTTGAATTCACTTTGAAATATCTTTTGAATGGTCAAGCAATTTCATTCCCACGGCCTCTCCCTACCTAATCAAGCCTCCTAACATGGGCTCATGCTGGATTCTGCAGGCCTCCCGTCTCTAGCCTAGATACCTTATGATCAGTTTGGGCTTGGGATCAGCTATACCATGAGAGACCTACAGCGGTTAGGATCACGATGTGCGTTAGACTGCCTAGAACAGCCATTATAGTTTGGGTGGCGTGGTCTCTCCCATTTGAGATTTCCACGATTTATTCCAGTGCTTTCTTTTTTAAAATTTTTTTAATGTTTATTTATTTTTGAGACAGATTGACAGAACACAAGCAGGGGAAGACCAGAGGGAGAGACACAGAATGCAAAGCAGGCTCGGGCTCCGAGCTGTCAGCGCAGATTCCGAAGTGGGGCTCAATCTCACAAACCACTAGAACATCACCTGAGCTGAAGTCAGATGCTCACCGACTGAACCACCGAGATACCCCTATTGCAGCACTTTCTAAACTTCAGTCGTGTGTGCTCCTTGGGTAAGTGTTGCCTATGTAGGCATCAGGCAGGATAGTATTTACTTAAAACTTTTAATTAAGTTGATTTGCTTCTTGAAAACCTTATATACCTAATTGAGCCTCGTCTAAGCAAAAATAGGCATAGAATAGAGTCGTGGGTTTGCTGTACCAAATTCACGAGGGCAAAGAGCCTCGGAGTCAGACTGCTGGCATCTGTATTCTGGCTTTGCTTTTCTTTTGCTAGCTAGCCAATCTGGCGAGTTGCTTTTTCTCCTTGTGCCTCCATTTCCTCATTGGTAAAATTGAGTAATAATAGTACCTACCTCATGGGGTTGTTGTGAGGATTAACTGTAATAAAAGTAGCTCACACAGAAGCCGGTTCTTACTGTGTTCCTGGCAGTGGTCTAAGTGATTGATTTATATTAACACATTGAATTCTCTTAACAACCCAATGGACTTAGAGCTGCTCTTATCTTCATTTTATAGGTGATGTTATTGGGTCATAGAGATATTAAAAGCCTGCTTAAAGTCACTCACTTGGGAAATGTCCCAGCTTCGATTTGAACCTATCCCCTGAGAACCATCCCTCGCACAGAAGATCTACTCGGTAACATTTACTATTATGCTATATGCTATTATCATACTTTAGTGGTTAGTGAATGAGAGATAACCAGAGGTAAGTGCATCTTTCAACTCAAAATTCTCTGTATTAACTAATACATTAGTACCATAGATATCTAGTGGTAACTCAGTCATCAGTCGCCCAGGGATAAGTGGTGGGATCTAGAATAATGAGTCGAAATCAGGATGTTGATGAAAAGTAGTTGAAAATTCAGCAAGTTGTGGGGCGCCCGTGTGGCTCAGTCAGTTAAGCTCGGGTCATGATCTCACAGTTGATGAGTTTGAGCCCCGTGTCCAGGCTCTGAGCCTGGAGCCTGCATCAGATACTTTTCCCTCTCTCTCTCTGCCTCTTCCCTGCTCCCACACTGTTCTCTCTCTCTCTCTCTCTCTCTCTCAAAAATAAACATTAAAAAAAAGAAAATTCTAGAAGTTGAATACCCTTCTCAACACTACATTCGTGTGTATTGGTGAAATAATGAGGCAGTCCTATAAATAACAACTTGTACCCAGGAAGCCAGCTACTTGGAGACAGCTAGAGATACGTAGGTGAAGCCAGAGCCTGGACAACACATTCTGCTCAGACCTAACTTTTTATGTCTTGTTAGCATAATAAACCAATTCTGCATAGCTGGTGGAACCTAAGGTAACTCCTAAACTGGAAGCAACTGGAGATAACTAAAAAAATTGAGAGAAGACCAGAAGGTGAAAAGCCCATCTTTCACAAATCTAAATTCTTATTTTTTTGTTCAAGTAATGAATTTGTACTATAGACATTAAGTGGTACCTAGGTCAATAGTAAGTACAGTTAACATGAAATAACCAGGAAAATAAATACTTGAAGCAATGAGGTTTAAAAATGATTCTTTAGGGGCGCCTGGCTGGCTAAGTCCGTAGAGCATGTGACCTTTGCCCTCAGGGTAGTAAGCTCGGGCCCCACATTGGGTGTAGAAACTACTTAAAAATAAAAATCTTTAAAAAACATAATAAAATCTTTACAAAATTATTTTTGGGCACCTTCCTGGCTCGGTTGGTAGAGCGTGTGACTTTTAATTTCAGGGTTGTGAGTTCAAGCCCCACATAGGATGTCAAGCTTAATAAAGAAAGAATCAATCTTCACAGCTCCAACTTTTGCTTTTTTTAAGTTCATTAACTTATTTTGAGAGAGAAAGAGAGAGATCCAGGGAGAGAGAATCCCAGTTAGGCTCGCCACTGTCAGCACAGAGCCTTATGTGGAACTTGAACTCCGGATCCACAAGATCACCATCTGAGCCGAATCCAAGAGCCCGAAGCCTACCTGACTGAGTAACCCAAGTGCCACTTCTTTTAATAATGAATTAGTAGCATATATCTCTAGGGACACCAGTTTCTTTGGTTCATTAGAAGAAACATGAGGTAATCAGAACAATTATTTGAAACCTGCAAGGTAAAAACCAGTCTTATAGTACCGGGTTTTTATTCCTTGTTGGAATTTTGCCTTTAAAAAAAACAGCAACTCTAGACATATAGAGAAAACTTAGTATAAGTATATTGACTAGCATAAACCAGGGAGCCAAAACTCGTATTTCTGAACTCTGAAATCATATTTCTTGATAGCATAGTGAGTTCATATTGTAGAATTCAGGATTCCTAAAGAAGGAGTCAACTAAAGACGACTGGAATAAGTGGAGTAATTTGTTGTATCCAGAAGGCTGAAAACCATATTCTTCTCAACCGTACCTTCTTATTTCTCGTAGAAACAGACAGGTTATACTAGAGTTAACTAAGTGTCCTTAGGGCACTAGATACCTAGAAATAAGTAGAGACAGGTAGAAAACCTTGTAGACATTCAGAACCTAAAAAACTCATTTGTTTTTCAAATCTGAACTCAAATTACTTGTGGAAAAATTAGGGAATGGTATGGTTATTTCGTGGTAAGTAGGTCATCAGTTCATTGAAAGTGACTTGCAGTAACCAAAGTACATCCTTGAGACAAGGCTGTTGAGGAAAACGTGATTCTCAGATGTAACTTTTATTTTCTTGTGATCCTAATGAGTTAGTTCTGGGGCGCCCAGCTGGCTCAGTCGGTGGAGAATGCGACTCTTGATCTCAGGGTTGTGAGCTCGAGGGCCTTGACGGGGGTAGGGTTGTCTTTATAAAAATAATCAGTAGGGCGCCTGGGTGGCTCGGCCGGTTAAGCGTCCCACTCTTGACTTCGGCTCAGGTCACGATCTCACGGTTCTTGAGTTCGAACCCAGCTTCGGGTTCTGTGCTAACAGTGCGAAGTCGGCTTGGGATTCTGTCTCCTTTTCTCTCCGCCCCTCCCTCGCTTGTTCTCTATCTCTCTCTTAAAAAATAAATAAAAATAAAAATAAAAAAAATGAGTTGGTATTATCTCATAAGTCATGGCACCAATTTATTTATTTAATTAAGGGTAGCTAAATATTCCTAGAATACTTTGAAGTCACGAAGCTGAAAATCCATTGTCTCGACATTAAACATTAATTCTTGTTGCGAAAATAAATTAGACCATGATAACTATTAGTGCCTAAGGTAATTTGTTTACTATGGATAGCTAGAGAAACCCAGGGAGTTTTATAAATCTAGAAGATGAAAAGCCATTCTTCACCACACTAATTCTTATGTCTTGTGGGAATAAAGATTTAGTACTATGGTTAACTGTTGGTGACCAGATAACTAGCTAACTACAGACCACTGTGGACAAAGAGTTGTGGCTATAATGTGGAAACCACAATCTTCTCAACCTCAAATTCCTATTTCTCTTTGAAATGCTGCATCAGTACTGTAGATAGCTAGTAGTACCAGGCGATCAGTTTACCAGGTATTTTAGGGCGTTTCGAATCTAGGATACCAGAAAACGCACTCTTCTTAATTCTTATTTTTTGAATGTTCAGTGAGGAATGTAGAAAATGACAGTTACATAGGTGTGTTTTAAACAGAATTAACCCGTGGCACCTGGATGGCGCAGTCAGTTAAACATCTGCCTCTTGATTTAGGCTCAGGTCATGATCTCACAGTTTGTGGAATCGAGCCCCGTGTTGGGCTCTGCACTGACAGCACAGAGCCTGCTTGGGATTCTCTCTCTCCCTCTCTCCGCCCCTTCCCTGCTCTCTCTCTCTGTCTCTCTCTCTCAAAATAAATAAATAAACATGAAAAAGTTAAACATGTAAAAAGAGCTAATCATATACAAGCAGAATAAATATTTGAAGCCAAAATTCTAAAAACGTATCTTTCTTACATTTTAGTCTTAACAAAAAGAATGAGATATAATTTCGCACCCAGCAGGATGGCTATTAACAATAGTGTGGAGGACTGTGCATCACTGGTTGGGAAGTGGATGGTGTAGCCACTGTGGAACATGGTATGATGGCTCCTCAAAAATTTCCTTAGAATTACCACATGATCCAGCAATTCCACTTCTCGGTATACACCCTTAAAAACTGAGAGCAAGGACTTGAACAGATATATGTAAACACATGTTCTGAGCAGCCTTATTCACAAGAGCCAAAAGATGGAAACAATCCAAATGTCCATTGATGGATGAATGGATAAATAAAGTGTGGGATATACATACAATAAAATATGATTCAGCCTCAAAAAGGAATGAAATTCTGATACATGTTACGATGCGGTGGACCTTGAAGGCATTATGCTATGTGAAATAAGCCAGACACAGAAAGACAAATATCGTATTGATTCCATTTATCTGTGATACCTGGAGTGGTTAAATTTATAGAAAGAGAAATTGAATGGTGGGGTCCCTGGCTGGCTCAGTCGGTGGGAGCATGCCACTTTTGATCTCCGGGTTGTGGGCTCAAGCCCCAGGTTGGATGTAGAGATTACTTAAAAAATAAAATCTTCAAAAAGATACCCCAGGGGGAGCCTGGGTGGATCAGTCGGTTAAGCGTCCAACTCTTGATTTTGGCTCAGTTCATGAGTTTGAGCCCCACATGGGGCTCTGTGCTGACAGTGCAGAGCCTGCTTGGGATTCTCTCTCTCCTCCTCTCCTGCCCACTCTCTCTCATTCTCTCTCTTCTTTCAAAATAAATAAACTTAAAAATAAATAAAATAAAGAGATACCCCAGAGGAAACTGGGAAAAAAACCCAAAAACTTTTAAAAATATAAAAAAATTAAAAAGACAGTAAAAGACAGAGAATCCAACTTTGGAGTGCCTGGCTGTCTCAGAAGACCATGACTCCTGATCTCAGGGTCGTGAATTTGAGCCCCACATTGGGTGCAGAGACTACTAAAAAATAGAAATAAACTTAAAGAAAGAGAGAGAGGGCAGGAGGGAGAAAGGAGGGAAGGAAGTTAGCTAGTTAGTTAGTTGGTTAGTTGGTTAGTTAGCATCCAGGGGCTGGGAGAAGTGGTACAGGGAAGTTATTGTTTAATGGGTATGGAGTTTCAGTTTGAGAAGGTGAAAAAGGTCTGAAGATCGATGGTGGTGATGGCGGCACAAAAATGTGAATGTGCTTAATGTCACTGAGCTGTACACTTAAAAATGGTTAAGATGGTAATTTTTCTTTATCTGTATTTTATAACAATAAAATACTATTAGTTTGAATTCTGGTTGGAATAATGACTTTGTACTATGGGTACTGGCACTAGGTACCTAGTTACTTAGAGGTAGGTAGAGATATCTAGAATAAGAAGCTAGGAGCGTATTTTATTTATTTGTTTGTTTTTGAGAGAGAAAGAGAGCATGAGTAGGAGAGGGGCCGAGGGAGAGGGGGAGAGAGAATCTTAAGCAGGCTCCACGCCCAAGGTGGACCCCGACATGGGGCTTGATCTCACAACCATGAGATCATGACCCTGAGATCATGACCTGAGCTGAAATCAAGAGTCAGATGCTTAGCCGACTGAGTCACCCAGGCATCCCTGAAGTTAGGAGTTTAAATGTAGGTTCTTCTGGACTTTAAATATTCTTTTTCTCCTGGTGATTAATGAACTTGTAACACAGAAGAATAATGTTATTTAGGTAACTAGTTACCTAAAGAATATTAGTATAAGGAGTTGACGTCTTGCATTGGAAAACATATCCTTCTCAGTCTAACTTTGTATTTCATGTTGAAGGAACTCATAGGGGCGCCTGGGTGGCTCAGTCAGTTGAGTGTTGTCAGCCTCTTGATTTCGGCTCAGCTTGTGATCCTGGGGCTGTGGGATTGAGCCATGCATTGGGCTCTATGCTGAGCTTGGAGCCTGCTTAGGATTCTCTCTCTCCATCTGACCCTCTCCCCTGCTTGTGCACTCTCTCTAAAATAAATTTGAAAAAAAGAATTAGGGGTGTCTGGGTGGCTCAGTCGGTTGAACGTCTGACTCTTGGTTTCAACTCAGGTCATAATCTCACGGTTCGTGAGTTTAAGCCCGACATCGGGCTCTGTGCTGACAGTGCAGGGCCTGCTTAAGATTCCTACCTCTTTCTCTCTCTCTGCTTCTCTCCCTCCCTCTAAAAATAAATAAATAAACTTAAAAAAAGAACTCATAAATCTGAGATGAATAGTGGTTCATAGGTAACTAGTTTATCAGAGACCTAGAAATAGCTAGTAATACTTGATGTCAGGAAGGTAAAAAAGATATTCTTCTCAAATCTGAATTCTTATTTTCTTTTGGAATAATGACTTAGTACCATAGATACGGAGTGGGGCCCAGATGATTAGTTAACAATACTGAATTAATGATAACTAGAGTGACTGGTCCAAACCAGGAAGCTGAAAACCACAATCATTTCAGGTCTAAATTCTTATTCCTTGTCCTACAAACGAGTCTCCCCCCTCCCAGAGTGCTGAGTTCGAGTCCCACGTTAGGTGTAGACATTATTTAAAAATAATTAAAATTAAAAAACAAAAATAAGTTAAATGTATAGCATCCAGTGGGATCTAGGTAAACCAGAAAATAATGAGTTGAATGTTCAAGAGCTTCCTGGGCTGACTAAGGAAAACGATATGACCACAAGGTGGCAGTAAGATACACAAGATTTCTTTGGGTGAGGCTTTGCCAGTTTTGTCAGTAGGCAAGGCTTGTGTCCCCAGGCTAAGGCTTGTGGGTGCCACTATTTGGAAGGGGAAGCAGGGAGAGGGGAGTTAACTCCTGGGGGAGAAGGGGAGCAGCCAGAGAGGCTTACAAGTGTATGCGATGTCATTTAGCAGCATGTTGGAGAGTATGTGTGTCAAAAAGCACCAAAGGGCAGGGTGCCTGGGTGGCTCAGTTCAAAGAGCATGAGGCTCCTGATGTTGGGATAATGAGTTCGAACCCCACATTGGGGGTAGAGATTACTAAAAAAATTAAAAAAATACTTGGGGTGCCTGGGTGGCTCGGTTGGCAGGTCACGATTCTGTGGTCTTGAGCTCGAGCCCTGGCATTGGTATGGAGCCCGCTTAAGATTCTCTTTTTGCCCCTTCCTCACTAGGGTGTGGGCATGCACACCCTTGCACGTGCGCTCTCTCTCTCTCTCTCTCTCTCTCTCTCTCAAAAGACATCGAAGGACTTGCAGTCTTTATGGCCCAGGGCTTATTTTATCTAAGGCTAGCAGATGTTGGGAGCAATTTTGTGGAGTATGTAAAGTAGTTGGGCTATAAATGGCTAAAAACATGGTCATGGGGAGCGCCTGGCTGGCTCAGTGAGTTGAATATGTGACTCTTGATCTTGGGGTCATGAGTTTGAGCCCCATGTTATGTGTAGAGTTTACTTATTAAAACATGGGGTTATGATTATTTCGGTTAGGTTCTAAAGCAAACGGATATGTAAAAATTTGAGTTTGGCTCCAGCAGGCTTTTGAGGTAATGGGTCTCAGCCTGCAGTGAAGAAACAAAACAACCCAGAGGCCAACAGACTGAGGCCATTTTTGGCTCCTTTATATAACATAAACTGAAGTCACCAAGCCAAAAAAAAAATATCATCTTCTGAATCCAAATTCATATTTTGTGTTGGATTAAATTATTAATATTGGAGGTAACTGGTATACTTTTGAGCGACTACTTTACGGGGGTAAACTAGAGGCGGCTAAGAAAATTGATGAGACCAGGAAATTGCAAAATCACTCTTTCCAACAGCAGCTTCTTATCTCATTTGGAGACTGAATTAATACGAGAAATAGTTAATGGTATTTAGGTAATGGGTTAAGCAGAAATATAAGGTGATCATGTCCTGAGACCAGGAACTGAGACACAATTAGCCTCACATCTAATTTCTTTTGTGTTATTGAATTAGTGTATTAGTCCAATAGGAAATTAATCATACCTACGTATCTATTATATCAGAAGTATCCAGATGTAACAAGATGCACTGGCATACTGATGTTGTTGAGAAAACCATTCTTTTTCCTCACATCTAAATTCTTATTTCTTGAGGTGCCTGGGTGGCTCAGTCCGTTAAGTGTCTGACTCTTGGTTTTGGCTCAGTGCGGAGTCTGCTTGGGATTCTCTCTTCCTCGCTCTCTGCCCCTCTCCCACTTACCTTCTCTGTCTCTCTCTCAAAATAAGTAAACTTTACTTAAATAATAATAAACTTTAAAACATTTTAAACTAAAAAAATAAAAATAATTGTCTTATCTTTTTACAATGTGGAAATGGTACTATAATTAACTAGATTCATCATGTTTGCTTTATATAGAGGCAATCGTATATTATCTGAATGACTAGGTGAAGACAGGAAGCTGGAAAAGAAATATATCTCTATTTCTCTTTTCTCATTCAAATGTGTTACTAATATAATTAAAATTAGTGGTAATTGGGTAACTTTACCTAAAGACAACTACAGAAAACTAGAAAAGGAATTGAAATCAGGATGCTACAAACCAGATGCTTTTGAAGTGCAACTTACTCCTCCTTGAATAAGATATTGGAAAGGTCTGTAATTAGTAAGTAAGGCATGGAATGGTAGATAAAATTTCACTAGAAGTAACTAGATATAACTGGAAAACGACTTGAAGCCCAAATGCTGAAAAACACATACATCTCATCTCTAAAATCTTCTTGTGAAATGAAGAATGAATTAGTGGTATATAGTAAACTCTGGCTATCTAGAGCTAAGAACAACTCGTTCAATATGTGAATGGGAAAAACTGCTTGGGATTCTCTCTTCCTCTCCCCTGCTCTCTCTCCCTCTCTCAAATAAATAAACTTTTAAAAACTTAAAAAAACAAACAACTAGCACCTAAAAAACTAGATACCTAGAGATTACTGGAGATAACTAGAATGAGTAGAGTAAGCCAGGAAGACGAAAAGTATTCTTCTCAGCCCTAATGAATCCCACTTCCTGTTGGCCTAATGCATTAGGTATTCTGTTGATTCATGACACCTAGGGAACGAGTAAACTACAGTTTGTGATAATTAAGATACTTAGTTGAATCCAGCAAATCAAAAACATATTCTACTCAACTCTTTCTTCTTATTTCTCTTTGGGATAATGAGTTACTACTACAGTTAACCAGGTTGTCAAGCAAACTAGTTAACTAGTAATAAGTAGAGATAAATACAAAAACTGGTAGAAGCCAATAACTCAGAAAATATTTTCTTCAAATTTAAATTCTTATTACTAGTGGAATAATGTGTGAGTGGTAAGGTTATCTAGTGGTACCTGAGTAATTAGGTACATAGAGATGAGTAAAAATAACCAGAATAAATATTTGAGAACAGGAAGTAGATCAAGACATTATTCTCAAATCCAACTCTTATTTCTTTTGATAATACTGAGTTAGTATTATTGATAATAGTAAAAGTTATTTAATAAGAGGCAACTATTTATACTGAGAAGAATAACTGAAGCAGGAAGTTGAAAAGCTGTTCTTATCACTACTATATATTAATTCTCACTAATTTATTTATATTTATTTATCCATCCATCTATTCATTCTTGCTGTTATTTATTTATTTTTATTTTTATTTTAGAGAGGGAGAGTGCACGAGCTGGGGTGAGAGGCAAGGGAGAGTGAGAGAGAATCTCAAGCAGTCGTCCATGCTCAGCAGGGAGCCCAACGTGGGGCTGGATCCTATGACTCTGGGATCATGACATGAGCTGAAATCAAGAGTCAGATCCACGACTGCCGGAGCCACTCAGGTGCCCCGCCACTATATATTTAACACTATAAATAGCTATTGTACCTGCACATCTAGTTTACTAGCGATAGCTAAAGATACCAGGAAATCTGTTTGATAAACCACTTATTTCAATCCTATTTCTTTTATTTTTTTACTTTTGAGAGAAAGAGAAAGCAAGAGGCAGAGAGAGAGAGAGAGAGAGAGAGAGAGAGAGAGAATCCCAACCACTTGACAGTGTGGAGCCAGGGGCAGGGCTCCAACTCATGAACCGTGAGATCATGACCTGAGCTAAAATCAAGAGCCAGATGCTTAACCGACTAAGCCACCCAGGTGCCCCTCGCAATCCTAATTCTTATCTCTTGTGGTCATAAAGATTTAGTACTATAGCTTGCTTGTAACTGGGCAACTAGTTAACTGTAATAACTACAGATAAATAGCTGAAGCTAGAATATAGAAACCACATCAGACTCAACCAAAAATTCTTATTTACCTTTGAAATAATACATCAGTTCCTCAACATTCAAAGACTGGGTAGGGAAAAGGTCATCAGGGAGCTGAATTCCTCGGCCCTCTATTGCAATTTTCTTTCTTACTTTTGCTATCAAGCTATTCAACAAGCCATAAGGTTAAAAGAAAGGAAAACCAAGAAGCAGAGATCTAGTTATTGAGCCAAAATAATTCCAATATGGCCGAAGGGCAAGAACTATAATTCCTGTGAAGCATTACAAAATGCCTTCAGAAGTACATAAAGGTAGGGTTGGAACTAAATGCAAATATGACTTGTGCTATGTGCGAGTATGTACTAACGCAGAAAAGTGAGGTGGGATGAGGGACAAAGGGGAGTTTAGTAAAAAAAAATTCTGTTTCAGCATTGGAGGCCTTAGGCTTTCTTCCACTTCAGCAGAATTCCTCCATCAAGTTAGGTTGCTGGAGTTTACATTAAAATTGTCCTTCCTGAGGGCGTGTTGGTGGTTCAGTCAGTTGAGCATCTGATTTCAGTTCAGGTCATGATTCCATGATTGGTGAGTTCGAGCCCCGCATCCAGCTGTCTGCTGTCAATACAGAGCCCACTTTGGATCCTCTATTCCCCCCCTCTATGTCCCTCCCCTAT
This sequence comes from Paguma larvata, assembly GCA_030068075.1. Taxonomy (NCBI): domain Eukaryota; kingdom Metazoa; phylum Chordata; class Mammalia; order Carnivora; family Viverridae; genus Paguma; species Paguma larvata. The sequence continues at coordinate 88,952 of JAINVK010001442.1, forward strand.
TCGTTCTCTCTCTCTCGAAGAAAAATAAATATCTAAATAAATAAATAAAATTGTCCTTACTCACTGAAAGTAGGACTAGATAAAGGACTAGCTGGGTGATGGGGAAGTGGCAAAGACAAGTCACCCTGAAGTGTAAACTCTATCACTCGGGAAAGTGACAAGGGCTTCTGTGACATTCTCCTGAGCCTACACATCCATCTACATGCTATATTCAGCTCAAAATCAATGGACTCCGTTATTGATACATGTCAGGTGACCCACAAAGCATTCATGGTATTAAAATTAGCAATATATATGTGAACCTGAGAAAAGAAAGTACATGCAAAACAGAAGCCCAAAATGCCCTGGTCCTTCTGATCAGCTAGAGGAAAACCATGTCTCCAGGAGAACTGGGCAGAAATTGAAAATGGAAGGGAAGTATTAATATGGAGGCAAGAGAATCTCATCTTGAGAGACAAGAAGAAAACAATTCATAGTGCAATTTAAATAAAGCTTCTGCCTTCCCATCCCAGTTATAAGGAGTATTTCTCAGAGGATTCCAACAGAGATAGTGTTGGTTTGATATCTTGAAACATGTTGTTGCTCAAATAGAAAGAACTGTAAGTTTAACCCTAGATCCCCCTGCTTAAGTAAGACTTAGAAGGAAAAAATAAACATTCGGTATTTGACGTTCAGAGTCTGGAGCATGTTACAGTAATTAATGTTCTATAGTGCTAGATTTCTAAATTTTGTAATTTGTTCAACTTATAATATACCAGAACCTGTGCAAAAATGTCTTCCCCAGCAGGAATGAGTGAAAATAGAAGCCACATTCTAGGACCTTCTTTATGGAAAGAGTGTGAAAATAGTGCTTTAAACTTTCAGCAAGTTTACACTTCGTGTACTCCGTACGAGATGAGTGAAAACCATTTTATTTCTCTATCCTGAGCATCCAGGGTTAACTCAATTTAATAGAATCTTCCCAAATGCTGCCAAGAACATAGGCGCCTTAGTACAACCAGGAGGATCATACAACGGGGTACAGTTTTTTACATCTGGATGAAATAGAATACTTTAACTTCTTTCTCTGAAGTCCCACCTTCTCTCCTTTCCTGATGACTCCTCTGCATAGCTCTGTTGCCTAACTACTCCTACTGCACAGATGTGAATCCAGCTTTGCTGTGACTAAGCTGGCCTGAAAGTTATTAAGAACAGCCCTTCTCAGGGGCGCCTGGGCGACTCAGTCAGTTAAGTGTCTGACTCTGGATTTCGGCTCAGGTCATGCTCTCACAGTGTGTGAGTTTGAGCCCCACGTGTGGCTCTGCGCTGACAGCACGGACCCTGCTTGGGATTCTCTCTCTCCCCCTCTCTGCCTCTCCCCCCGCTCATGCTGGTGCTCTCTCTCTCAAAAATAAATAAATAGACAAAAATAAGTAAATAAATATATAAATATATAAATATACATATAAAACAACAGCCCTTCTCAGATCCAGGCAACTTTTCTGGCCCAAGGAGGAAAGATGACAATGGAGGCAACTTCATGCAAATGATACCCTGTGTACACAGTCTTTGCAGTGATAACTTGGGCATATTAGTCAGGTTAAGAGAGTATAAATTCACCATAACCCTAGTAAGTGCCCATTTTCCCATCTATTCTTTGTACTGTATCCTTCCGTTCTGGAACTCTCCTTTTGTAGAACATTACTTTGAAGTTGCCAAAACGCCATCTTCCTGTTATACCGCCTAAAAGGTATGCTCTCCCCCACGCTGGACTTCCAGCGCGGGACTTGCTGCCTCAAACTCTCCTGTACTGCCCCCGACCCCCAAGAGGTAATAATGCGGGGGGTATATATGCACACCAGTTAATATATCCAGTGTCAGCACAGTTTAGAGCAAGGACCTGATGTCGGACAGACACAAGGCAAAGACTCAGCTCTGCCACCTGCAGGCACAGGGACCTTGGGCAAATCACTTACCCTCTCGGTTTTGTCATCTGCAGGCTGGGCATAATTATAGTATTATAGCTGAGACATATAAAGAACAAGAGATGAAGTTCTGATAGAGTAACACTCAGCTGCTGCTAACACACATGGCGGGAATAGAACTCACTTATCTGTCCCAGGAATGAGATGTAACATGAGTCAAATCGTATTCCTACCAAAATAAGTTACATACAGAAAGCTAATAAAATTATCTTAAGCTATTTTCTCCAGATTTCAGCCTTAAAATAGGAACCGAGTATAATTAAAAAAAACAGGATTAATGATATCTAGTACCATGTGTGGCCACATGCCACACGGATTAAGTATTTTATTTATTTCAACTACTCTAAATCATGGATTTAGAAAACCTGACCAAGGAAGCTAAAAGCTAGAGTAAACGAAGAATAATTATGTTACAACTTCTGACCTGTAGGGGGCGCTGTGTGATTTGGTTTCAAAATGTATACCTTTAAAATATGAGTACTGGGGCACCTGGCTGGCTCCTCGCCTGCAACTCTTGATCTCACGGTTGTGAGTTTGAGCCCCACGTTGGGTGTGGAGATTACTAAAAAAATTAAAAATTAAAGAAACCCATTACTGACATGTTCTAAAATCCTTTATTTCTGCCAAGATCGTGGTTTCAAGATACTATTTCCTGCTAAAGGAATCAGAGTTCCTTGGTGAAATGACTGATCTTAGGTCTAGGGCAGGAAAAGTAAAAGAATTGCTCAGGAAATCTTTGTTCTAGAAAACAAGTACATGCTCAAAGACCAATAAGGCCATGCCAGAAGGGATCACAGGTACTTTTAAAGGAGCTTCTAATTAGCAAAGGAGGCAACTTGACCATCAAAGAGAATAATCAAAATAAAGAATAAAAAATTATAAAAATAGAATCCACCAGGTTATAAAACCCACGAGTCTACAATGAGAGAAAGACGAAGAGAGAGGGAGAGAAGAGACAGAGGGTCAGAGGAAAGGAGAAGGAGAGGTGAGAGGGCCAGGGATAAAAAGAAAGACTTCTGTTTTCTTTAAAGAAAGATTTCTTTTTAAAAGAATATCAACTCAGATGGTAACGGCATTTATGGTGGTGAGCACTGCATAATGCACCGAATTGTGGCATCACTCTGTGTTACACCTGAAACTAATATATCATTGTGTGTCAACTATACTTAAATTGAACAAAAATGGATATATGGGGGGGAAATTTCCATTATTGTTAACAAATTCTATTTTTTTCAATTGTTTTAAATGTTTATTTATTTGTTTTTTTTTAGTGAGACAGAGCGTGAACAGGGGAGGACCAGAGAGAGGGAGAGACATAGAATCCGAAGCAGGATCCAGGCTCTGAGCTGTCAGCACAGAGCCCGATGTAGGGCTTGAACTCAAAAACCCCGTGATCATGACCTGAGGCGAAGTCGGACCATTAACCGACTGAGCCACCCAGGCACCCCAATGGTTAATAAATTCTAAGTAGGCACTGTTGACTCTCACAGTCTTTAATCTTAAAAAATGAAAAATATCAAAATATAAAAAATAAATAACTACCAGCTTTTAAAGGAGTAAACAACATCAACAGTTATGAAGTATTCTTCTCAAAATAGTTAGCCTGAATTGATTCAATTTCACTGATAGATCTACCCTGCGGTTGATTGGAAATACAGGAAATAAGGGAACAAATTAAATGACTCCATAATAAAACAGGATAAATCAGAAGGTGGGACAATCTACCAGACAAATTTCCTTTTCTATTTTTATTATTTTTTCTTTAAATCCAAGTTTGTTAACACATAGTGTAATAATGATTTCAGGAATAGAATTTAGTGAGTCATCACTTACATATAACTCCCAGGGCTCTTCCCAACAAGTGTCCTCTTCAATGCCCCTCACCGTTTGAACCCATTCCCCACCCAACACACCACCAGCAACCCTCAGTTTGTTCTCCGTATTTAAGAGTCCCTTATGGTTTGTCTCCCTCCCTCTTTGTCTTACTTTTGCTTCCCTTCCCTTATGTGCATCTGTTTTGTATCTTCAATTCCACATATAAGTGAAATCATATGATATTTGTCTTTCTCTGACTGACTTATCTCGCTTAGCATAATATACTCCAGTTCCATCCACGTTGTTGCATATGGCAAGATTTCATTCTTTTTGATCACCAAGTAATATTCCATGGTGTGTGTGTGTGTGTGTGTGTGTACACAAACACACACACACATACACACACACGTATGTATATATTTATATATATATACGTGTGTGTGTGTGTTTCTGTGTGTATGACATCTTCTTTATCCATTCATCCATTGATGGACATTTGGGCTTTTTCCACACTTTGGCTATTGTCGATAGTGCTGCTATAAACATTGGGGTGCATGTGTCCATTTGAATCAGCACACCTGTATCCTGTGGGTAAATACCTGGTAGTGCAATTGCTGGGTCGTAAGGTAGTTCTGTTTTTAATTTTTTGAGGAACCTCCATTCTGTTTTCCAGAGTGTCTGCACCAGTCTGCATTCCCACCAGCAGGGCAAAAAGTTCCTCTTTCTCCACATCCTCGCCAACGTCTGTTGTTGCCCGAGTTGTTAATTTTAGCCATTCTGACAGGTGTGAGGTGGTATCTCATTGTGTTTTTGATTTGCATTTCCCTGATGATGAGTAATGTTGAGCATTTTTTTCATGTGTTTGTTAGCCGTCTGGATGTCTTCTTTAGAAAAGTGTCTATTCATGTCTTTTACCCAGTTTTTCACTGGATCATTTGTTTTTTGGATGTTTGATAAGTTCTTTATAGATTTTAGATACCAACTCTTTATCTGATATGTCATTTGCAATTATCGTCTCCCATTCTCTCTGTTGCCTTTTAGTTTCGCTGATTGTTTCCTTTGCTGTGCAGAAGCCTTTTATTTCGATGAGGTCCCAATAGTTCATTTTTGCTTTTGTTTCCCTTGCCTCCAGAGACATGTTAATAAGAAATTGCTGTGGCCGAGGTCAAAGAGGTTGTTGCCTGTTTTTCCTCTAAGATTTTGGTGGCTTCCTGTCTCACGTTTAGGTCTTTCATCCATTTTGAATTTATTTTTGTGTATGGTGGAAGAAAGTTGTCCAGGTTCATTCTTCTGCATGTTGCTGTCCAGTTTCCCAACACCATTTGCTGAAGAGACTGCTTTTTTTCCTTGGATATCTTTCCTGCTTTGTCAAAGATTAGTTGGCCATACGTTTGTGGGTGCATTTCCGAGTTCTCTCGTCTGTTCCACTGATCTATGTGTCTGTTTTTGTGCCAGTACCATACTGTCTGGATGATTACAGCTTTGTAATACAGCTTCAAGTCCAGAATTGCGTTCCCTCCCGCTTTGGTTTTCTTTTTCAAGGTTGCTTTGGCAGTTCGTGTTCTTTTCAGGTTCCATACAATCTTGAGGATCGCTTGTTCTTTCTCCGTGAAGAACGCTGGTGTTATTTTGATAGGGATTGCATTGAATACGTAGATTGCTTTGGGTAATATTGACATTTTAACAATAATATTTAACAATATTGTTAAAAAATGGATTTTTCTTCCAATCCATGAGCATGGAATGTGTTCCCTGGATTTTTTGTGTCTTTTCGGTTTCTTTTATAAGCTTTCCATAGTTTTTAGTGTATTGATTGTTCGCCTCTTTGGTTAGGTTTATTCCTAAGTATTTTATGGTTTTTGGTGCCATTGTAAATGGAATTGATTCCTTGCTTTTTCTTTCTGTTGCTTCATTATTGGTGTATAGAAATGCAAGTGATTTCCGTACATTGATTTTATATCCTGCGACTTTGGTGAATTCATGGATCAGTTCTAGCAGTTTTTTGGTAGAATCTTTTGGCTTTTCTATATAGAGTGTCACGTCATCTGCGAAGAGTGAAAGTTTGACTTCCTTCTGGCCGATTTGGATGCCTTTTATTCCTTTGTGTTGTCTGACCACTGAGGCTAGGAACTCCAGTACCATGTTGAATAACAGTAGTGAAAGTGGATTGTGTTCCTGACCTTAGGGGGAAAGTTCTCAGTTTTTCCCCATTGAGGATGATATTAGCGTTGGGTCTTTCATATATAGCTTTTATGATCTCGAGGTATGGCCCTTCTATCCCTACTTTGTTGAGGGTTTTTATCAAGAAAGCATGCTATATTTTGTCAAATGCTTTCTCTGTATCTATTGAGAGGATCATGTGGTTCTTGTCCTTTCTTTTATTGATGTGATATATCATATTGATTGTTTTGCAGATATTGAACAAGCCCTGCGTCCCAGGTATAAATCCCACTTGGTCATGGTGAGTAAATCCTTTAATGAATTGTTGGATCCAGTTGGCTAGTATCTTGTTGAGGAATTTTGCATCCACGTTCATCAGGGAAATTGATCTGTAGTTCTCCTTTTTAGTGGGGTCTTTGTCTGGTTTTGGAATCAAGGGTAACGCTGCCTTCATAGAATGAATTTGGAAGTTTTCCTTCCATTTCTATTTTTTGAAACAGCTTCAAAAGAATAGGTATTGCCTCTTCTTTAAATGTTTTGTAGAATTCCCCTGGAAAGCCATGCAGCCCTGGACTCTTGTTTTTTGAGAGATTTTTGATTACTAATTCGATTCCTTTATTGGTTATGGGTCTGCTCAAACTTTCTATTTCTTCCTGTTTCAGTTTTGGCAGTTTTATGTTTCTAGGAATTTGTCCATTTCTTCCAGATTGCCCATTTTATTGGTGTATAATTGCTCATAATATTCTCTTATTATTGTTTGTATTTCTGCCGTGTTGATTGGGATCTCTCCTCTATTCATTCTTTTCTAAAATTTTTTTAATGTTTGTTTATTTTTGACAGAGATCAAAGAGAGAGAAAGAGAGAGAGAGAGCACATGAGTAAGAGAGAAGCAGGGAGAGAGGACACAGAATCCAAATCATGCTTCAGGCTCTGAGCTGTCAGCACAGAGCCTGACGTGGGGCCCGAATTTATGAACAGTGAGATCATGTCATGAGCCGACGTCGGACACACAATCGAATGAGCCATCCAGGCACCCCTCTCGTCTTTCATTCTTGATCTTATTTATTTGGGTCCCTTTCTTTTTCTTTGTTATCAGTCTGGGTAGGGGCTTATCAATTTTGTTAATTATTTCAAAGAACCATCTCCAGGTTTCATTGATTTATTCTACCGGTTTTTTTTTGTTTTTGTTTTGTTTTCTTATTTTTTTCGCTAGCATTAATTTCTCCTCTAATTGTTATTATCTCTTGTCTGCTGCTGGTTTTGGACTTTATTTGTTGTTCTTTTTCCAACTCCTTAAGGTGTAAGATTAGTTTGTGTATCTGAGACCCTTATTTCTTCTTTAGGAAGGCCTGGAGTGCTATCTACTCTTTCTGTCTCCTTCTATTTTGAATGACAGTCTTGCCGGATAAAGAATTCTTGGCTGCATATGTTTCCCATTCAGCATGTTGAATATATCCTGCCACACTTTTCTGGCCTGCCAAGTTTCCATGGACAGATCTGCTGGGATTCTGATCTGTCTTCCCTTATAGGTTAAGGACTTTTTCCCCTTGCTGCTTTCATAATTCTTTCCTTACAAGACAACTTTCCAAAAACCAATGTCATAAGGAAGGTGGGAAATACAGTATAACCTTGCATTGTGAGTAACTTGCTCTGGGAGTATTCTGCAAGTTGGGCAGAAGAAATTTTATTTTAAAACAAATTTTAACTTGATAAATGAGTGATATCTTGCAATACAAGTAGTACGTGATACCGAATGTCACATGATCACAACTGAGCCAATGGTTCTTGACATTTGCTTTGATATTCAAGTGCTTTGGCTTGTAAGCATGTTTCCAGAACAAATTATGCTTGCAAACCAAGGCTTTACCATAGATGCGTGATAGATTAAAAGAATGTGAAGAGACATATAATATCTAAACACAAGTGCAATGCATGAACTAGATACTGATTCTTTTCTACATTCTACAAATGTCTTTTATACCCATTTTGAAGACATTTGAGTAATTGGGGGAATTTGAATGTGGACTAGGTATATGATGATATTATTACATTATTGTTAATTGTTTTTAGATGTATCAGTAGCATTGTAGTTATGAAGGAACATTTCCTTTCTAAGTTTTTTAAATTTATTCAATCAGAGAGAGAGGGAGAGAGAGAGAGCATAAGCAGGGCAGGAGCAGAGAGAGAGGGAGAGAAAATCCCAAGCAGGCTCTGCAGTGTCAGCGCAAAGCCCGATGCGGGGCTCGAACTTAGGAACCACGTGATCATGACCTGAGCCGAAGGCAGATGCTTAACCGACCGAGCCCCCAGGCACCGCGGAACACTTCCTTTGTGAAGGAGAAGTTTAATGGACATATTTAGAATTATCAGTGTCATGACAACTGTAACTTATTTTCACAAGGTTCAGGGACATTTTTCAGAGACCGAGAAAACAAATATGACAGCATTTACATTAAAAAAGTATATAGGTGAAGGATGTGCCAGGTTCCTCATCGTAGTATTCCTTCAATTTTCCTGAGCATTTACGATGATTTGACAATAAAAATAAATTGGGCAAGGACAGGACATAAAGGTAAGTATTTCCAGACATGGTAAATGTCGCCATCATCAAACTCATTTTTAAAAAAATCATATAAAACGTCACTAGGACTTGTGATACATTTAAGGGGATTTCCAAATAAATTTGAGTACTTAGTGGAGCACCAGATTTATGTTCTGCAAATTACACCCCCCATCCAAGTTACTCCTGTGCCTGGGGAAGTTTGTATACAAAACTGGTTAAGACAGGCAGAGGCAGGATCACTAAGATGCTTCTAAGGGTTTGTTCTTGACAGAGAATGTAACCAAATCGGGCAGAATTATTGCATATAGCTAGTACGTGTCACCTTCTACCCACCACACTTCCAGGGGAGGGGTGGTTAGGGGGCTCCGCTGGTTAAGCGTTCGAGTCTTGATTTTGGCTCAGGTCATGATCTCACAGTTCGTGGGTTCAGGCCCTGAGTCGGGCTCCGCATTGACAGTGCAAAGCCTGCTTGGGATTCTCTCTCTCTCTTCCTCTCTGCCCGTCCCCCCTTTCTCTCTCAAAATAAATAAACTTGAAAAATATTTTCCAGAGGTAAGGATAGAAACAGAAACCATCAGGGGTATAAAACCGAAGAGAAACTCACTTCTCCAAGGAGATCCAGTACAAGTATTCCTAATTTTCCCTTTTCCGTGCAGGGTTGAGATAGACAGGAATCAAGACAAATCCCTTTTATTTCATGCTTACTATTAAGTGTTGCTAGTAAAACAAAATACGTAGCAAGTGTTCCTCAGCTAAATAATTAGCAAACCTTCTGATTGGCAATAGGTAGAAACTGAACACGGACGCTCAAAGTGGAGTATGATAGTGACATGTTCATGCTGGAATTGAAAATTGCTTATAGTTGAAATGTGCGATTTAAAAAAAAATAAAATAAAATGGTAAGTGATGTTTTTTAAAAAAAAACCTCAATCAGCACCAGGTGCCAAGCCCTCCACTCTGTCACAAGGTCTGAGGCATGTCATGAAATGATTGAATATAGTGACGACTTTGTTAGGTAATTAGGGACTTGTCACTAGGTACAATTTACTCACAAACACAAGGAAGAATAAAATCTAAACAAACATCATTATATTTCTGCTGAAAATGTGAGGATACTTCTTTTATGCAGCAAAAGACTACCTACTCAGGTGAATAGAAAAATGTCTACATTTCCAGAGCCCTATGCCAGGGATGCTATATTCCAGAATAAGCAGGTCTGAGAACAAACTTAGAACTGTGTGTGTGTGTGTGTATGTGTGTGTGTGTGTGCGCGCGCGCACACACACACGTTCGGTTTGGCCTTAAAAGCCATTTGACTTCAAATGAGTGTGATGTTCAGAGCAATCAATGTGAAATTAAGAGTTATGAAAGTACTTTGGTTTTTGAAGTTTTTATATTTACTTATGCATTTATGTATTTATGTATTTTAATGTTTTTTAAAATTTATCTTTGAGAGAGAGAGAGAGCGCCAGCAGGGTAAGACAGACAGAGAAGGGGACAGAGAATTCCCCAAAGTGGGAGCTGCCTCGGGAACAGTGAGCCCAATGTGGGGCTCGAAATCACAAACCATGAGATCATGGCCACGGCCTCAGTCGGACACTAATCTGATTGAGGCACCCACATTCTCCTCTTGTTTTTAATTTGAGAGGCAGAGAAAGAGAAAGAGAGAGAGAGAGAGAGAGAGAGAGAGAGAGAGAGAGACTTTAGCAGGCTCGACAGTCAGCATGGAGCCCCATGAAAGGCTCGATCCCACAACCCCGGGATCATGACCTGAGCCAAAATCCAGAATCAGACACTCAACTATCTGAGCCACCAGGCCACTCCTGGACTAAAGACATTTTAATGTTCCACAGGGAACAGTGTTAATAGGATTGTAGAAAAGGCTACTTTTGAGTTGTTGGGGTTTTTTTTTTGTGTTTTTTTTAACCTTTTTATTTATTTTTGAGAGACAGACGGAGTAGAGCAGGGAAGGGGCAGAGAGAGAGGGAGACACAAAATAGGAAGCAAGCTCCAGGTTCTGAGCTGCCAGCACAGAGCCTGATGTGGGACTCAAACCCATGACCGTGAGATCATGACCTGAGCCAAAGTCAGATGCTTAAGTGACTGAGCCACCCATGCGCCCCTGGGTTGTTTTTTTTTTTTTAAGGGACCAAGCTCATGGAAGCTTGAGAAGCCGATTTTGAGCATAGGCTGATAGAATTGTGGAATTGCACGCCTGCCTGGCTGATTCCTCAGAACTAATATTAATATCTGAATATCCAAACTTTAAATATCTGATCTTACAGAGGTGGACCAACGTCCAGAAAAATAAGGGGCTTGTCCAAGACTCACTCACAGCAAGCTGCTGCCTAGCCCAAGCCTGCCGATCTTCAGAAAGCCTGTCTGATTATGTACAATGTTGGAGGCTTATAATTACTGAGCAGAAACTTCAGGTGAAAATAGCCATGGGGAAGGACCTGCGAGTCTGAGATGGAATATCTTTGCCTAGGCAGCAGAGCCCGATACCCGTGGTCCAACAGAGCGCATTTAGGACAGGCGAACAGGGCTTGGAGCCCAAGACTGGAGCTGGTGAAAAAGAGAGCGGCGGGGGCAGGACAAGGAGAGGTACGGGAAGGGCACACCCACTGCAATCTCCACTCAGGAGACAGCATATCTGAGAATATGCCTCCTCCTCCACTTGGGTCCCCCTTTGGCAGACACAGATCCCCAATGATGGAGCGTCCCCCACTCGTGCCCCCAATAGGCCAAATCACAATCAAACCCTAGAGTCTGTCATGAGGAAGGATATGGAGGCCCTCTCCGAGGGTTAACAGCTCACTAATCCTTTCTTTTTCTTTAAGTTTTTATGTCATTAAGTAATCTCTACACCCAATGTGGGGCTCAAACTCATGACCCCGAGGTCAAGAGCCGCACACTCCTCCGACTGAGCCCTCCAGGGATCCCACAATTTCTTTCTTTTCCTGAACATTCTGTGAGTGTGCTCTGAAGTGATGTTATATTCTCTTTTACACTTTCCTTACATGGGGCGCCTGGGGAGCCCAGTGGGTTGAGCATCTGACTCTTGAGTTCAGCTCAGGTCATAATCCCAAGTCGTGGGGTCCTTCCCAGTTTCTGTTACAGTGAAGGAACATGCGTTCCTATTTGGAAAGTATTTACAGCAATGCTTTGTACACACTGTGCACCAATGTGAAAGAAATAAATGTGAAATGAATATTGGGACCCAGAGCATTTTCAAAGGTTTATCACCCTAGACAAAAGGCATTTTATTTTTATTTTATTTTTTTTTACTTTTTATTTATTTATTTATTTATTTTTAATTTTATAATAGTTTATTTTCAAATTGGTTTACATATAACACCCAGTGTTCATCCCAACATGTGCCCCCTTCAATGCATTTTAAACTGCTTTTTTAATACTTCTTTCTTTTATTTTTTAAAAAGTTTATTGATCTATTTCTAAGGAGTGAGCAAGCCTGACATGGAGAGGGACAGAGAGAGACACGGAGACAGGAAACGTCAAGTAGACTCCACGCTATCGTTGCAGAGCCTGACGCGACTGGAACTCATCATGAACCATAGTGTCTGACAAGTAACCGACTGAGCCACCCCGGGTATATTTTTTAACTTTTATTTACTTATTGATTGATTGATTGATCGATCGATCTATTTATTTATCTATTTATTTATTTATTTTAATGATTTTTAAAATTTACCTTTGAGAGAGAGAGCACGCCAATAGGGTAGGACAGAGAGAGAGGGGGACAGAGAATCCAAAGCGGGCTCAGAGCCGGGAGCAGTGAGCCTAATGCGTGGCTTGAAATCACAAACCATGAGATCATGGCCACAGGCAAACTGGGACGCTAAACCAATTGAGACACCCACATGTTCCACTTGTGTTTAGATTGAGAGAGAGAGAGAGGGAGACTTAAGCAGGCCTCACACTCATTATGGGGCCCCATGCAGGGCTAGATCCCACAACCCCGGGAAAGTGACCTGAGCCGAAATCAAGAGTCAGACGCTTAACCAACTGAGCCACCTAGGGCCCCCTGTTATTCCCATTTTAAAGATGAGTAAACCGAGGCAAAGGAAGAATATGCAGCTCACCAGGTTAGCCAGAGGGCCAGTGCTGAGCGAAGCAAGATTTAAACCCCCGGAATCTGGATACAGAGCCTTTGCTCTCCTAAACCTGTCACACCAGATCCCAATTCCTGCTCCTTTTGCTTCAGATAGGGCTCCACTTGGGTGCCTGGCTGGCTCAGCCGGTTGCATGGCCCGCTTCGTCTCAGGTCCTGATCTCATGCTTCATGGGTTTGAGCCCCGCATCGGGTTGCCTGCCAACAGCTCAGAATCTAGAGCCTGCTTTGGATTCTGTGTCTCTGTCTCTTTGTGCCCCTCCCCTGCTCTCACTCTGTCTCTTTATCTTAAAAATAAATAAACATTAAAAAAATTTTTTTTAATTTTATACTAGTTTATTTTCAAATTGGTTTACATATAACACCCAGTGTTCATCACAACATGTGCCCTTTTTAATGCCCATCACCCCCTCTCCCCCCTCCCTCACCCCCCTCGCCCTCAGTTTTTTCTTAGTCTTTGAGAGTCTCTTATGTTTTATCTCCCTCCCTCTCTGTGTCTTTTTTTCCTTTCCCTTCTTCCCCTCCCCCTGGTTTTTGCTTAGTCTCACAAAGTCCACCTATTCGTGGAAACATGTGGTATCTGTCTTTTTCTGACTGACTTATTTCACTTAACATAATACCCTCCAGTTCCATCCATGTTGCTACACATGGCCAGATTTCATTTTTTCTCATTGCCACGTAGTAGTCCATTGTATATAAGTACCATAACTTCTTTATCCATTATTTATTTTGAGAGAGAGAGAAAGAGAGAGAGCACTAGTGGGGGAGGGGCAGAGAGAGCAAGAGAAAGAGAGAGGTGCCTGGGTGGCTCAGTCAGTTAAGTGTCTGATTTCAGCTCAGGTCATGATCCCACGGCTTGCAGAGGTGGTAGCCTTCTGCCTCACTACAGCCATGGATCCTCTGCCCCTTGACTCCCACGAGTCAGGCTCTGAGCTGACAGCTCAGAGCATGGAGCCTGCCTCTTATTCTGTCTCCTTCTCTCTCTGCCCCTCCCCAACTTGCGCGCTCTCTCTCTCTCTCTCTCTCTCTCAAAAATAAATAAACATTTAAAAAGTTTTTTAAAAAATGAGAGAGAGAGGGAGGGAGGGAAACCCAAGCAGGCTCTGATCTCTCAGTGTAGAGCCCGATGCCAGGCTCGATTTCACAAACCATGAGATCATTACCTGAACTGAATTCAAGGGTCAGATATTTAATTGACTGAGCGCCCCCTCCAAGGCGCCCTGGCACATGATTATTTTAAATAAAAGTTACTTAAGAAACAGCCAATGCAAAAAGAACACCCTGAGCCCCCTTTGCTTCCCAAAAAGCAAGAAATAAATCGTGAAAGTTACGGTCCCTGTACACCAGGAAGTAAAGAGACAGCCTTACAACCAGAGATGGGAAATAGAGGGCAGAGAAGGCTGTGTAAACACCTCTTGTTACTCTTTCCTAATTTCCTACCCCAGCCCAAATTATGTTTAGAATTCTTTATGAATCAAAGCTCCCAAACACAAGTTTTCTTTGCCCTGTCAGTTCCTCAGTGATGCCTTGGTTATTTCTTGAGGTGTCATTATTGGGCCTCTGTGTGCACATAATAAAACATTGTTTTTTCTCCTGCCAAACTGTCTCATGTCAATTTAATTCCTAAACCGGCTAGAAGATCTTGAAGGACATAAAGAAAACTTTTTCCTCCCTTACACTGGCCTGGGTCTCTTTCAGACAATTTTATTTTTTCCTGAGCAAGGGATCGGGATGATATTTTTAGAAATGGTGGGGAGAGGGAGCAGCAGGGGGAAAGGTGGAAACTTAACCTGCGTTCATGCCAGTAGCCCAGCACAGGGAACGGCAGAGCTCGTATAGAGGACCCCCTACCTTAGATGCACGCTTCACTCTGGCATGCAAAGCCGGTAAAATGCAAGAGTTCTTGGGTGCACTAAGCCCTGGGCTGGGGTCTACACTTGCACTCTGATGTGGATTCGTTAGGAAAAATCTGGAGTACTTGAACTTTCTCATCGGGCACATCCGATTTCCCGTAGAGTGCATCTTATCCAGAATGCTCTGCAAACCCGGCCCCAAGATCCAACTCTGGGCACTCCGGGGGACGTGGGGAGGGAGGGTTCTACTTACTCTGTCCCTGCAGAAACTCGGGTCGTCCTTTCAGCTCAATTATTAGCCTGAGGTGCGTGTCGGTTGCCAAAAATAGAGGGGTGGGCTTTCTCGAAACTTTCCCTGAAGTCCCGAGCCGCCATCTCTCCCCGTCCCTGATTTGCCCCCGAAATCAGTTTGCATAATCCAGTACGACCCCGTCCTCGGACCAGACCCTCTGCTCCAGTGGGGAGTGGTAAACCGAACTTTAGAGCCCCCATTCTGCACATAACCTAAGCTCCCGCCTTTCCCATAGTGCCCTCATTTTTTGGCCCCACCCCCGACCCCTTGCGTGCCCAAGAAAGTCCCACCCACCGCACGTGGCGGAAAAGGAAAGCCAATAGGAATCGTCCAAAGGGGAGCGCGTCGGTCTTGGACCCGAGCCAAACCATTTGAACTGGTACGAGGCGCCAAAAGAGCCCCACTCGGCTCTCAGTCACCGCAGGGCTCGCAGAGGCGGTAGCCTTCTGCCTCACTACAGCCATGGATCCTTTGCCCCTTGACGACTGCTATGACTTGGGTGACTACTATGACCACGACTACTACTGGCTGGGCATGCAAGTGGATATAAGATCCGAACCTGTGGAGGAGGCAGCACCAGAAGCCAAAGAAGACGGCCACATCGATGAAGGCACTCCGGGCGCCATGGGCAACATTAACCACCTTGGCGTCGTCAACTATGAAGGCAACATCAACCGTGAAGGCGTGGTGAACCATGATGGCGAAGGGAACCACGAGGTTGGTGGTATCGTCCAGGAGCCGGAGCAGCAGCTCCCTGAAGAGCCACTCCAAGTGGCAGCCGCGGGGGCGGCGGTGCCCCAGCGCAAGCCGAAAGGAGTCCCGAGCAGCAGGTTCACGGCATTTCAGGTGCGGGAGCTGGAAAAAGTTTTCCAGCACACTCAATACCTTAACGCAGTCACAAGGTAAGAGACTTGCTCCAGCAAGTGCCGGGTTCTCCAGGGACCCTGGCCTCACTTCTAGGCATCTTTGTTTCCTCATCCCCCGTCCCCTCTTCCCCCCCCACCCGGCCCCCAGCCCCTTCACCCTTGCCCCTCCCCCTCCCCCACCCCCTTCTTCCCTTCCTAAACTAAAAAGGACTAGGGTTGGGGAGAATGCCTTCTGTGCATCGAGGGGAATATTTTTATACAATAATTCTGTGAAACAAGTCTGGACACTGTGGTGCGCGGGGGTTTTTTTGGCTTCTAAATTGTGGTGGGGGCGCCAGGCTGGCTCAGTTGGGAGAGCGTGGGATTCTCGATCTCTGGCGGTTGTGAGTTCGAGCCCCACTTAGGCATAGAGATTACATAAACAAACAAACTTAAAGAAAAAGGACTTCTGGGGAGACTGGGTGGCTCGAGTCGTTTAAGCAGTTAAGTGTCCAACTCTTGTTTTGGGCTCAGGGCATGATCTCCAGGTTCGTGAGTTCGAGCCCATTCGAGCCCGAATAGGACTCTGCGCTGAGGTGCTTTCTCACTCTCTCTCGCTCTCAAAAATTAAAACAAAACAAACAAAACATTTAAATAGAAAACAAAAGACTTATTAAAAAACGGGTAAAATAGGTAATCGTGGCTGGCTCAGAGGAGCGTGCAGCTCTTGATCTCAGAGTCCAAAGTTTGAGCCATATATCGGGTATAGAGATTACTAAAAATAAATAAACTTAAAAGACAGTAAATTGCGGTGAAATATATGTAAAATAAAATATACAATCGTAACCATTTTTCAGTGTACAGCTCAGTAAAGTGCATTTATATATTTTACAACGAATCTCCAAAACTCTTTTCACCTTGCAAAACTAAAAGAATGCACGGCGAACTACTCTCTATGCCCCCATCGACCCCAGTCCCTGGCAATCACCTTTCTACTTTGTGTTTGGATGAATTTGACTACTGTAGGTGCTTCCTATAAGTGGAGTTACATGGTACTTTTCTTTTTATGACTGGAGTATTTCACTTACCATAATGTTCTCAGGGTTCATCCATGACACAGCATGTCTCAGAATTCCCTTCCTTTTAGGGTTGAGTAATATTCCATGGTTTGTAAATACGGAATTTTATTTATCTGTTCTTTTCTTAATGGGCAAGTGAGTGGCTTCTACCTTTTGGCTCTTGTGAATACTGCTGTTGTGAACATGGGTGTGCAAATAGCAGTTGGAGTCCCTATTCTCAATTATTTGGGGTATATATCCAGAATTGCTGGATCCTTTGGTAACCCCGTGTTTAATTTTTGGAGCAGCTGCGGTGCCGTGTCCCGTGGTGGCCACACCTTTTCACATTTCCCGTAGTGGTACAAAAGGATCCAATTTCTTCCCATTCTTGTTCACACTTGTGTGTGTGTGTGTGTGTGTCTGTGTGTGTGTGTATTTTAAAGATTTTATCTTTAGGTAATCTCTGCACCCCAGACGGGGCTTGAACTCATAAGCCTGGGATCAAACATCACGGGATCCGCCAACTGTGCCAGCTAGGCGTCCCTGTTTTTAATATTAACCATCTCAGTGGTTGGGAAGTGGTATCTCTTTGTGGTTTTGATTTGCATTCGCCCATTTTTATTCTTTATAAGACTAATTTATTAATGTTTTTCCTGATTTCTTTATTTTGGTAAAATACTTGTAAAGTGTACTGTCTTTACCATCTTTGCATGTGCAGCTCACTGGCATTACATGCATTATTATATGCAGCCATCACCACCATTCATTGTCAGAAATCTTTTCATATTGCAAACCTGAAACCCTATGACCATTACACAGCGATACCCACTGCCACCCGCCCCTGGTAACCACCATTCTGCTTCCTGTGTGTGATTTTGTCTTTTTGTGACTGATTTATCTTACATAGCATACGGTCTTTTAATTTTTTTAAGGCTCTGTGGCTTTTTTGTTGAAGTAGAATTGACATACAGTGTTATATTAGTTTCAGGTGTACAACGTAGTAATTCAATGACTTTATACATTACTCGGTGCTCACCGCGATAAGTGTTGTCACCATACAACATTATTACAATATTATCGACTGTATTCCCTATGTTATTTTCATATTCATGACTTATTTATTTTATAACTAGAAGTTTGTACTTCTTAATACCCTCTATTTCTCCTGTCCCCTGACCCAGTTCCTTTTGGGAACCACCAGTTTCTTCTCTGTATTGGGGTCTGGTTTTTTCTTTTTGTGTGTTTGTTTGTTTTGCCTATCTCCATTTTGTTTTTTAGATTCCACCTATAGGGGCCCTGGGTGGCTCAGTGGGTCAAGCCTCTGACTCTTGATCTCAGCTCAGATCTTGATCTCAGGGTTGTGAGTTCAAGAGTTGGGCTCCACGCTAGGCATTAAGCCTACTTGAAAAAAAATAGGTTCCACGAATAAGGGAAATCATATGGTGTTTGTCTTTCTCTGACTTATTTCACCCAGCATAATACCCTCTGGTTCTATCATGTTGTTGCTAATGGCAAGATCCCATTCATTTTTTATGCCTGAGTAATATTCCAGTGTGTGTGTGTGTGTGTGTGTGTGTGTGTGTGTGTGTTTGTGTGTGTGTGTGCGTGCGCGCGAGCATCTGTGGGTGTGTGTGTTTTAGAGAGATAGAGAGAGAAAGAGAGATTTTTTAAAAAATTTTTAATCTTTAGTTTTCAGAGAGAGAGAGAGAGAGAGCACGCAGGAGGGGCAGAAAGAAAGGGGGACAGAGGATCCAGAACAGGCTTCACCCTGACAGCAGAGAGCCCAAGTGGGGCTTGAACTCACGAATCATGAGAACATGATCTGAGCCAGAGTCGGACACTTAACCGACTGAGCCACCCAGGCGCCCGTAATTTTTTTTAAATAGTGTATTAAAATCATTTATCTTGACTACCAAGTTGTTAATGCCACATTAAATTTTGAGGGGAAGCCATCTATAAAGCAAGCCTGGAACTGGAAATGACAGAAAAGTTTACTTGGTGGATGGACTCTTGACGGGAGGGTACACATCTTAAAACAAGCATAAAATGTTTACCTGTACATTTCATTTTATCCACAGCTCCAGATACTAAACATTTGTGGTTTTCTCTCCTCAGAAGGGAACTTGCGAGCTGCATGGATGTGACCGAAGCCAGAGTGAAGGTCAGTAAACTTTCTGAAAGCAGCTCTAGGTCTTGTAACACTTCTGTTCCAGGTGTTCTCGAGTTGGTTTGTTCCTGTTGTCTTTTGTGACGTTGCAAATAAGTTGGCTTTAGGAGTCTCTGTGAGTGAAAAATGGGATATGCGAACTCCAGCTTATGGGTATTTCCCGTTACCAGAGGGAAAACGATTTCTTTTATTTATTTATTTATTTTTTGAAAGCAGCAAGACCTTTTTATTTTAATATGAAACTATTCCACTGCTCTCCTGAGAAAGAAATAAACCCAAGTTTTTGTGACTGTTGAAACAATGTATGATTTCAGAAATTTTTTTGTTTGTTTACATGCTTCTAACCGTTTATTGCCCAAAGTATATTAAATACAGATGTGTAATATAGAACATAAATATCATCTAAAATATTCTATATAAGGTATTTCATCGTGTATATTTGGTTGGTTTTATTGTTACACTGCTTAGTTTTAACTGGTTTGATTCCATAGTATCAAAAGAGAAAAGAATTGAAAACAAAATCATATGGGATGGATAGTCACACAAAAAGAAAAATACCATTTTGTAAATGAATGAAAGATAAAACATTCTTCATCAAGAGGCTTCTCCTTTAATGTCAGGTGTCATGCATGACAACTTTGCAATGATAAGCCATGCTTCTTCAGTGTACAAGGTCATGTTCAAAGTTGGAAAAGAGGATGCATATAATATTGGAAAGTTCAGAGTTGTTTTTAATGTGTATTTATTTTTAGAGAGAGAGAGAAGACAGAGAGTGAGCGGCGGAGGGGCAGAGAAAGTGGGAGACACAGAATCCGAAGCAGGCTCCAGGCTCCGAGCTATCGGCACAGAGCCCGATGCCGGGACTCGAACTCACAAACCACGAGATCATGACCTGAGCCGAAGTCATGATTCTTAAGCAACTGAGCCACCCATTTTCTTAAAGGAAAAGAAACATTGACTTGCTTCTCCTATTCCATATACAAAAACAGATAAATATTTTTTTGCAAACATATAGATATGTGTATCTCTATATCTACATATGGTGTGAATATACACATATATGTGTATATTAGATAAAGTTCCACTCTTTCTAACACAGATATCCTTTATTTTATTTCATTATTTTATTTTATTTTTTAATGTCTATTCATTTTACTTTTGAGAGAGAGACAGAGAGCACAAGTGAGAGAAGGACAGAGAGAGAGACAAAGAATCCAAAGTAGGCTCCAGCTCCGAGCTGCAGCACCAAGGCAGATGTGGGGCCCAATCCCAGCACTCAAAACACACATACCCTTTAAAGAGTCCTTCTGTGTGGAGTCATATTGGGGCTCAGGCTGACCGTGGAAGTATTCGAATTAATGCACAGAGGAGCAGGTTATGAGAGGGTTCAGTTATACCAAGATAAAGCCACACATAAGCTCTTAGCTAGTAGGTGAATTAGACACTTTGGGGTGGGGGCGCCTGGGAGGCTGCGTCAGTTGAGCATCCGACTTTGGCTCAGGTCATGATCTTGCAGTTCATAGGTTCGAGCCCTGCGTCGGGCTGTATGTAGAGTGCTCAGAGCCTGGAGTCTGGAGCCCGCCTCAGATTCTGTGTCTCCCTCTCTCTCTGCCCGTCCCCTGCTCATGCTCTGTCTCTCTCTCAAAAACAAACAAGCAGTAACAATAGGCCTTCCGGATACTACGCAAATTCAACAAATCTACTAAACGTGTAGGCAAATATTCTCTTGAGGATTTCTAACATTTTAAGGAGTTTTTTTCATGTTGGTGATGCTATTTTGCAGAGTTGAGTTTTGTGGAATTTGGTTGGTTCTGGGTTGGGTGGTCCTTACTTTGGGATGGATTCATTGTGTTAGTTTTAAATAGTTTTCATTCCCTCAGGCACTGGTGACTAATTTTTAGGTCACGCAATAAAAAGATGACCCCCCAAAATAAATTACAGCAGAGTGATATTTGCCCAAAAGAGAAAGGAGAGGAAACCAGGATGGGTGTATTGGCTTGGCTGCAGAGTGCATATGTGAGCGCATTGATGGAAAGGAGTTGCAGGGACGCCTGGCTGGCTCAGTCGGAGGAGCACGTAACTCTTGATCTTGGGGTGCGAGTTTGAGACCTACGCTGGGGTGTAGCGATTACTAAAAACTGAAAATAAACGTTAGAAATTACAAAGAAAAGAACAGCTGCAGATCTGGTGGTGGGAGTATCTGAAAAGCAGCCCGGCAGAGCTGACCGTGGAGCAGTGGCATCCCAACACCGAAGACTGGGGCCCCGGGCCCGGCCCAGATTGGAAAGGTTGGGAGAAGACTGGGAGCTCTTTTTCAGGCCGACAAGGCATATGCAGAGGAGAAGAAAAACGTTAAGGTTTGGGGACTAGCTCTTTCTCCTTCCTGGGTTTCCTAATCCACTCTCAATGGCATTTTGAAGGGGAAATAAGCCACAAGAACCAAATCAGGGGGAAAAACCAGTGTTCTCGCAGATTTCCAAACCAGACAGTATGAATTTCCCCCAAGAAACTTAATACCTGGGTTTCCTCCTTTCTTTTGCAAGTAGGTTTTGTGAAGCCAATATTGAGAATACAGCCCATATCGGGGCACGTGGATGGCTCAGCCGACTAAGCCTCTGACTCTTGGCTTCAGCTCGGGTCATGATCTTACCATTTGTGACTTCGAGTCCCCACATTGGGCTCCGTGATGGCAGCATGAAGCCTGCTTGGGATTCTCTCACTCTCCCTCTTTCTCTGCTCCTCCCCCACATCCTCTCTATCTCTCTCTCTCAAAATAAATAAACATTAAAAACTTTTTTCTTTCTTTTTAAAAATTTTTTTAATGTTTATTTATTTTTGAGACATAGAGCCAGAGTGTGAGCAGGAGAAGGGCAGAGAGAACGGGAGACA
Organism: Paguma larvata; assembly: GCA_030068075.1. NCBI lineage: Eukaryota > Metazoa > Chordata > Mammalia > Carnivora > Viverridae > Paguma > Paguma larvata. Next base: position 110,690 of record JAINVK010001442.1, read on the forward strand.
CATAATCCGAAGCAGGCTCCAGGCTCTGAGCTGTCAGCACAGAGCCTGAAGCAATGGCTCGAACTCATGGACCGAGAGATCATGACCTGAGCCGAAGTCGGCCCCTTAACCGACTGAGCCACCCAGGTGCCCCTAAAAAATGTTTTTTTAAATATTTATTTTATTTTTGAGACAGAGAGAGAGACAGAGCATGAATGGGGGAGGGGCGGAGAGAGAGGGAGACACAGAATGTGAAGCGGGCTCCAGGCTCTGAGCTGTCAGCACAGAGCCCGACGTGGGGCTCGAACTCACAGACCGCGAGATCCTGACCTGAGCCAAGTCGGCCGCTCAACCAACTGAGCCACCCAGGCGCCCCTAAAAATGTTTTTAAAAAGAGAGAACACAGCCCTACAAGAGCCATCTTTAGTTTCCTAGTGTTTGTGGATATTTGACCACTGGTACATTCAGATCCCCGTAGAATGAGCTGTATTTTACATGGCCTCGTCGAAGCTATGTATTTCTGCAGCAGAAATACCACCAATCTAAAACAGGACTGCAAGCATGAGGTCTCAGGCAGGGAGAGAAAGCCTTTTGTGCCACTTAAGATGTGTAGTTTGGAAACTTCTGAAGGAATTTCCATATGATGTTAACCCCACTAACTAGGATACCAAGAAGACAGTCAAGTCTAACTGACCATTCTGTTTGTTTGCAAAGATATTTGGCAGATATTTAGGAAGAAGCCATTTTATGACCCTTTACCCTCTATCTTCCTAAACCGCCTGTTTCACCTTGCCTTAAGAATAAGGGATGGGACTGGGACCTCCAGGTCGTGTAGCAGCGCCGAGGGGCCCTGCCCTGCTGGACAACAGTGGCTCGGGGTCCAGGGTCCCGGAACTGTGGCCAGAGCACAGTGAGCCGACCTGGTCCTGAGCCCGGGAAGGTTTGCAGGGCGGGGCAGGAGGGAGCATGCCGAATTGACAACGGTGACAATGGTGTGCCTCTTTCCCCTAAACTCGTGGGTGGCCAAAGAGTTTTGAGCATGTCAGTTACTTTGGGTCAAGTTGGTCGCCACTTTCTTAAGACTACTGAAGGAAGTATCTGAAGTATCAAGGCAGTGTGCGGGGCCTCCGCAACTCTCACGCCCCAACCAGACAAGCGCAAACTCCATGGGACCCCACGACGAGGCCGCCCTTGCCAGACTGCTTTTGAACTCTCAAGAGGTTTCAGAGGAGTAATGGCCCCCTTAGACATCCTGGAAGGAAGTCTGTCTAAAAACCCAACGCGTTCTTCCTATTAATCATTTACTTCGCACCAAAGATAGGCTGTTCAAATAGGGAGGTGTTCCCCTCAATATGACATTAAACAAGGCCCACCCCTGACAAGCGCCCACATTACCCCAGAACAAGGTGACACTGTCTCTAGTGAGGAGACGGCAGGAGGTGACTGGACAGCTGGGCGTCAGCCGTCAGGATACAGGCCTTTCTTTATCCCGTTACCAGGTAGTGGATCGACAAGCACGTGGTGCAACTCATAACTAGACCTGCATCCCATACCTGAAGAAAAAAAACATTTGAATATTAAAATCAGGAAGACAGAGACAAAGCGATAAGTCTGTTCCGGAATTTCGGCACAGAGCTAGTGCTCAGTAAGGGAACTAAAGGGAGGGGGGGGTGGGGATAACTTCCCTGAGGAAACAGCTTCTCTTGGCGCGGCATGAAGTCTCAGCGGTACACACACTCGCATGGAGTGGCTTTTGTCTTAGGACGTTGACCTTTCGACGTACTGAACCGATGATCCTTCTTCCCTCTGATTGCAGGTTTGGTTTAAGAATAGGAGAGCCAAGTTAAGGAGACACGAGAGGGCAACGACGCTCGGAAACACCCCGCTGCTAAAGTGGACCGCCTGTTAATCCTAATGTTGGACAGGTCCTAGAATGCTGTTCTCGTCCAGGAGCCAGATCGGAGATGGGTTCTTCGGTGCCACTGACGCCGGGGCCGCCCTCGCCGCCCCTGCCACCCTTTTCTCCGCAGTTGCATTATCAATAAAGAGATAAATTCTCTATGCCTTTGCTTTTGTGTGCCAAACGGGAGCAAGTAGGGTGTGGATATAAATTGGAAGGAAATGCCATTTACACAGAACGACAAGGAGGCCTCCTTTCACGAGGAGACCTCCCCGAGTCACCGTCTGGAGGCCCCGCATGTCCCAGAAGTTCCCCGAGGGCCCAGGATGACTTGGCACTGACCTGTATTTTCCCTACCATCCTGCACTCCCTCACCCCATCGTCATCCCCACCTTGCTGCTTTGGGACCACAAATAGGGGCAAAATGTGGTGGTGGGGGGAGTCCCTAGGGAGAGAGCAGTGTCGTTTCCAGAGATGAGCCGGAACTTGTCAGCTACTGGGCTCTGGGGGAAACCTGCGAGGTGACGCACAGGGATTTATGGGAAGGTGGCCACCGAACATGCACGCGGTATGTTTCCAGTTCTGGTCGCTACTTCTCCCCTTTGTGTGGAGGAGACCGGGCTAGAAGCCGTCCTGGCACACAGGTTCTGCGGCTTCAAAAGAAACCTGAGAAGAGATTCCATCAAGGCCAGAAAGAGGCCCTTCTCCTTTTTCCCCTCCCCCACCGGCCGAGGAAAGCATATTATGCGTCCTTCCCCAGCTCAGAAGCTGACTACTATGCCCTCGAAAGCATTTCGTCACCTTCAGCATCCTTGAGAGCACCCCAATTCCTGCCGTCGAACCCTCAAAGGGGACCTGTTGGTTTCCTGTGGCTCAAAGCGAGAGTAAGGAGACCGGCCGGGCAGGGTTCTAGAATAATCCCTCGTTGCAAAGAAGCAGTCATACCTTCACTTTGTTCCTGCTGTCTTTGTGTGAGAATGCCAGTGTAGAAAAAAGACCAAGTAAGGGTTGGTGAAGGAAGAGGCCCAGGCCCACTTTTTTTTTTTTTTAACATGAAACAATTCACAAATTTGCATGTCCTCCTTGTGCGGGAGGCCGTGTTCATCTTCTCTGCGTTGTTCCGATTTTAGTATACGCTCTGCCAAAGCGAGCGTGGGCCCACTTTTTAAAAAGCATTAAATTCTTCTCGGTCCGGCCTTTGTTTCTGAGGAATCTTGAGCAACGTGAGGCTCCTTTAGTGGAGTTCTGTGTGATCAGCTGCGGACATCAGGATCCTGTAAAGTGACTGCAGTAATGACAGACCAGGTGCCTCGGTGACATCAGAATTTCCTCTCGTGGGCGTTATTCGGACCCCAGTTTCACAGCACTCGTGTGTTCCCAGAGGGAAGGGAGGCTCCGGTGTCTTGAGAACGCACACCTCTTTGCCATGGCGTCCACTAATGTTTCTTTCCTTCGTGCTGCCTTTCTCGCCCGTGAGCGACAGATGTCAGTAAAGTGGTTGCAATGCCAGGCTTGCACTGAGAGGGTGTCACTGCTCACTGGAGCCCCGAGGCCTTGCTGGCAGCGAGGGAAATTCAAGACTGTTTCCGCGCACACAGGCCCACGGCCATTCTCATCAGAGGATTTTGAAGCCTCTTTCAGTAATTTCGAGAGTATTTCCTAGTGTCGACAGCTCTCCTTCTTTTTTATTTTACTTGTTCATTAATTTCTAAATGCTCATTTATTTTTAAGGGTGAGAGAGCATGTGCTGTGGGGGCAGTGGCGAGGGGCAGAGAGAGAGACAGAAGAGAGAGAGAGACCGAGGACCTGAAGCGGGCTCTGTGCTAACAGCAGAGAGCCCGAGGGGGCGACTCGAACCCACCAACCCCGAGATCATGATCTGAGCCAAAAGCAAGAGTCGGATGCTCAACCGAGTGTGCTACTACTCAGGCTGCCCGTCTGTCTTTTTTAAATACTAAGTTTCTCACTGCTTTGGTACCTTCTGAACTATAGGGTCTGAACGAATAAGCTCCAGGTACTGTCAGACTGAGGTGCAGCCCCAATCAGACTGTATGTCTGCATGTTACCATGAATGGGAGACAAAGAAGTAGAAATCGTGTAAAAGGCCACAACCCGCTGCACTCGGGCTCAGTTTTTCGGGGACAAACCCACTGAGTCCATGAGGGCATGAATAAAGTTACTTCCTAGAAAGGAAAGTCTTGGCGTCACGACCCTCCGTCTGTACAAACCTCAGTCCCATTACATTACGTGGGGGCTCATCCAGGATTCAGAGACGGTGTGTTTCCACCTCTCTTGTCACCGCGGTACGAACCTCAGGGTACTGGGAGAGGCGACATAGCCTAGCGCCAACGGACAGCTTGATCCATATGAGACTAGGCCCTCCCAGCTTACCGGTTCGACGGCCCCAGATGCACAAAGGAACCCAGTGAGGCCCAGGAACCAGCTCAGGGAGCACCGCCCAACAGACTGGCAAGAACCTGGGGTTCGTTTTGGTAGACCTACTTCTAGGAGGCAGAAGGGGAGCCTGATCGCTCCCCAGAGTCCCAGAGTTCCCGGAGTGGTTCCATAAGGAAAAAGGAACGAAACCACGACTCGAAGGCACTAGGCGCTGGGCGGTAGGTTGCAGTCGCAGTGCGACTGTGTGTGAAAGAGAGAGATGGATAGTGGAAAGCTTCCAACCAGACCAAGGGCCAAAGCCAGTGCTGAGTCCCGATTCGTGGTTCCGTGGCAACCTCATACGGCTTAAGGCGGCATCAGTCTTCCTCAGGAGTCTGATCCAGGTCAGGGATTAAAACTGAACCTGACAATGCTAACAGGTGCCTGAAGTAAATCTGAGAGGAGAACGGCCCGGAAATGGACGAAGCCAGTGTGTGTCCTCCCCAAATGAGCACCCCTCCTTCCCCCTTTCTCCTCTCCTGTGCATGAAAGTTGTCCGTTACTGGGAGGAAATGGGTGGAAAGCAGAGTAAACCAACTCCTCTAGCGTGTATGTTGAGGAATTTCAAAAAGGGATATTCAGGAGATTACGGTGTGAAATTAACTCCCGGAAAGCTCTGGACATTCTATGAAATTGATTGGCCATCACTGGAGGTGGGCTGGCCCTCCTAGCACTCGCTTGACAAGGAACTCTTGGCCGAGCGTTCAGGGTTGTTGTGGCGGACCCAGGCCACTCTGACAAATTTCCTTACACTGACTGTTGGCAAGACCTGATCCTATCCCGGCCCTTGGCTGAAAGTCTGTATTGAAGAGAGCTGTAAAGGTATGATGGCCTGTGTCACGGCTTCCTCCAAATGCCGGCCAAAAACGGAAAAACCCATCCTGCCGGGAGAGGCTGAGGGGACCCCGCCGCCATGTGCCCCACTGTACCCCTCACTGCCACCTGCACCTCCAGTCGCCCCAGCTGCCGAAACCTCACCAGAGCCTGCGCCTAGTCCCGAGTCCTCACCACCTCGACCACCACAGGCAGCTCTGGATGTACCTGGCTCGCCGCGGCCACCGCTCCTAACTCCATACACCCCTCCCGGAAGGCGCCTGGACGATCAGGCCAGCAGAGACAATCCCTCCCTGCAGCAACACCAGGAGCCCTACAGATGCCACTGAGGGAAACTAGGGGACTGTCTATTATGATCAGGAAGGCCAGATCTGAGGAGGCCAGCGTGTTTCTGTATACCAACTCTTTACCACTCTGGACCTCCTAAATTGGAAGCACCAGACTCGTTCGTCAATAGAGAAGTCTCAGGCTATGATCGTAGTAATGCAGTCCATATTTCAAACCCATGCACTTACCTGGACGGACCGCCACCAACTCCTTCTGACTCCCGTCAACACGGAGGAGTGACGCCGAATTACCCAAGAGGCCCTAAAATGGTTAGAGGAGAATGCCCCGGCTGCGACACTAGACACCCAGGCTTATGCTCGGGAATCACTTCCCTGGCGAGGACCCCAAATGGGACCCAAATGACTCAAGCGTAGGTGGGGACTCGCGAGGACTGAACAGTATCAAGAAGCCCTTCTAAATGGCATGAAGGAAGGGAGGGGAAAAGGCCATACATATGAGTAAAACATCAGAAGTACTCCAGGGACCCACGGAGAGCCCATTCTCTGAGAGACTATGTGAGGCATTTCGTCTGTACACCGCTTTTGATCCGGAGGCACCCATTGACCTGCCGAAGGTCAAGGTGGCTTTCGTAGGTCAGGCTCAAGGGGACATCCGGCGCAAGCTGCAAAAGCTACAGGGTTTCGCTGGCATAAATGCCAGTCAGTTGCTGGAAGTAGCAACTAAGGTGTTTTCAATGGTGACCAGGCGGCACGGAGGGAAGCACGCCGGAAGAGGCAGAAAAAGAGACTTGATTGCTGCCTTGGTGGAGTGGCCGGAAGTCTCTGGGAAGGGTGCTCTGCAGCGGGGAGGCCAGGGCTGAAAAGGGGAATGTGGGGGAGGGGGGTCTCGCCCAGGACCAAAGTTGGGACGGAACCAGTTTGCTTACTGTCGCCAGGAGGGCCACAGGGAAAATGAGTGTCCACTGTGGCCAGGTAATTCTCAGCAGGGCCTCAAGCTGAAAGAAAGAGGCCAAGTGGTCCAGGGCCGGTACCAACCAGCATGATGGCCTCGTTGGGCCCTGGAAGATGTTTTTGTGGGGCTAGCCGCCATGGAGGACTAGGAGGAGGACAGGGACAGACTGGGCTCTATTTTGTTAGGCCCCCAAGAGCCTGTGGTCCGAGTGAATGCGGGGGGCCGACCCACCGAATTCATGGTAGATACTGGGGCGGAACACTCAGCGGTGACCCAAACCTTGGGCCCCCTCTCACAGAGACAAGCCACCACTGTGGGTTCCATGGACAATCGCACACACCATCCCTTCCTGCTGCCGCGGTGATGCAATTTAGGCGGCCATGAAGTCATCCATGAATTCCTGTACCTCCCGACTGCCCCGTGGCTAATGGGCCAGGACCTGCTGGGAAAGCTGCAGGCCCAGATAACTTCCAACTCTCGGGACAAGCTGCTCTGACCTTATGAAACCGAAAGCAAAGATTATGACTCTCGCGATTCCCCAAGGAGAAGAGTGGCGTCTCTAGAATTTCAAGGGGGAACCACACCCAGTGCCTGAGCTTCCCTTTAAGATTCCAGGGGTGTGAGCTGAGGACAACCCTCCTGGACTGACTGGAAACATACCCCCGGTGGTTGCAGAGCTGAAGCTGGGACAGAGCCCACCTGCCAAGGACAATACTTCATCCCTCGCAAGGCACAGATCAGGATCCAGAAGCACTTGGAGAGGCTATTAAAGTAGGGGATCCCCAGGCCCTGCCAGCCATCTTGGAACACGCCCCACCTTACCTGTTCAAAAGCCCGGCTCCAACGACTATCAGACGATTGAAGACCTGTGAGCAGTAAACCAGGCCTCTGTTACCATACACCCAGTGGTCCGAAACTCGTGTGCACTTTTGGGGCTCATCCCTGCTGAAGCCGCCTTCGTCACCTGTTTGGACCTTAATGATGCCTTCTACTGCATCTGCCTGGACCCCAGAGCCAATCGATCTTTGCCTTCCAGCGGGAGGATCCTGATAATGGGGACAAGGGCCCGTTGACTTGGACCAGACTGCCTCGGGGGTTCAAAAACTCCCAGAGGATTGCATGGAAGGGACTCGGCAGCTCCCTACCTTCCCATGGGAAACCGGCTACAAGGTCTCAAGGAAAAAGACCCGAATCTGCCCAGAGAAAGTCAAATATCTGGCTTCCACCTCTCCCAGGGGCACCGCCAACTCGGCCCACAGAGGAAGTAGGCCTTTTGTTCAATCCTGGTCCCATCAACCTGAGCCAGGTAGGGTGTTTCTCGGGGTGACAGGTTTCTGTAGAATCTGGATACATAACTTTTCAGTCCTAGCGAAACCCCTCTATGAAGCTACAAAGCAGGGAGAGCAGGAGTCTCCTGATGTGGGAATCGTCCCAGTCTTTGAGGAAATAAAGCGAGCCCTCATTAATGCGCCTGACTGGGGGCTCCCAGACATGATCAAGCCTTTCTTTCTGTATGTCCACAAGCACACTGGCATTGTGGTGGGAGTCCTAACCCAGATGTTGGGGTCATGGCAGTGTCCAGTGGCATATCTCTCCAAGCAACTTGACTCCGTGGCCCAAGGCTGGTCCCCTGCCTACGCACTGGCAGCCACGGCCCTCTTAGCGTCCGAGGCTGGCGAGTTAACTATGGGACAGGAATTGACAGTCCGAGTGCCACCTTCGGTACTGACATTAATGGAGTACAAGGGACAATACTGGCTCACCAACACCCGATGGTCAGATATCAGGGAATGCTATGTGAGAACCCGCCCATTCACCCAGAAGTAGTGCGACCCTGAACCCTGCAACCCTACTTCCTGCTGGCCAGTCAGACCATGACTGCATTGAAGTCGACACCAGCCGACCGGACCTGAGGGCCTGAGGGACCAGCCCCTCAAGGACCCCGACGCTGAGTATTTCATCAACGGTAGCAGTTTTGTGAAAGAGGGACAATGCCTTGCAGGGCACTCCGCCGTGACCCTGAATTCTATGATTGAGGCCAAACCCCTGCGAAAGGGGACTTCGGCATGGAAGGCAGAGCTAATGGCTCTAACCCGAGCCCTCCAAATGGCGGCAGGGATATGTGTTAATATATACACAGGCTCTAAGTATGCCTTCTTCACCACCCTCCACGCACATGGGGCCGTATACAAAGAGAAGGGTCTAACAAACTCAGGAGGAAAGGACATAAAGTATGGTAAGGAAATCCTTGAGCTCTTAGACGCTGTGTGGGCCCCTAAAAGAGTGGCAGTCATGCATTGTCAGGGACACCAAAGGGGAGACACCATGGCTGCACGGGGAAACTGTAAGGCAGATCGAGAGGCAAAGTTAGCAGCTTCCAAAGAAACAACGGAATCAGCGGCTTGAATCGCCACACTGTTCCCTAACCCATGACAGAGTGGGACCCTAGTTACTCACACTGTGAAAGTACTTGGCTCAGACTGAAAACGAAGCCACCGCCCAGGTGGATGGTGGAAGTTTGAAGATGGACGAGTAGTGATTCCTGAGGCGCTGCCCCCAGCTTTTGTCAAGCAGTTCCTTCAGGAAACCCATTGGCTGGACAGCTCTCGAGACTACGGTGAGCCGCCGACATTTCTACATCCCTCCACTCTGCAGCACAGCCCGGGCGGTATGTGAGCAGTGTGAGACGTGTGCCCATAATCACCCACGTCAGGGGCCCAAGGCCGCTCCTGGGGAGCAGAGGGTCGGGGCGCCCCATTTGAAAATATGATGGTGGACTTCACTGAGCTTCCCCGGGTCCGAGACTGTAATATCTGTTGGTGTTTGTGTGCACTTTCTCAGGCCGGGCGGAAGCCTTCCCTGCTCGCACAGAAAAGGCGCGTGAAGTGGCCCGGCCTCTTCTAAAAGAAATCGTTCAAATGTACGGAGATAGAGAGGCTCAACGAAAGCAACGTGCCTTGCAAATTGGCAAATGGAAAGATGATGAATGGCCTCCCGAGCGTATAATCCAATATTATGGCCCTGCCACCTGGACCGAGGATGGGTCCTGGGGCTACCACAGCCCCCATTTATATACTAAACCACACAGACTGCAAGCAGTTGTACAAATTATAACCAGTGAAACTGCCAGAGGTCTGAACTTACTAGCCAAGCAGCAAACCAAAATGCACAATGCCATCTATCAAAATCATTTGGCCTTAGATCACCTGCTTGTTTCTGGGTGAGGAGTTTGTGGAAAGTTTAATCTGAGCGACTGCTGCCTGCAGATAGATGATGACGGAAAGTCATAGAGGAGATCACAGATCGAATGAGAAAGGTTGCTCACGTCCCAGTCCAGATCTGGAAAGGTCGAAACCCCAGGGAATTATTTCGAGGATGGTTTTCAGCTCTTGGGGGATTCAAAACCCTCATAGGTATTATTCTCTTGACTTTGGGGGCTTGCTTAATCCTGCCTTGCCTCGCTCCCATGGTCATACGGTCTCGGAACCTCTCCAGCCTCATCGAGGCAATGTTCAAAAGGAAAACGGCCACACATGTGATGATGTTATGGAAGTCTACACCTCTAAACCAAGATGATGCTCGGTGACCCAAAAATAAGAGGGACGGAGCATCAAAGGGGGGACCGTGGTAGAGGGAGAGCCCCTCCCTAAGGAAAGTGGTGGAGGCCTCCTCAGAACAATGGAAGGCAACATGGCCCAATGGACTCCCATACCCATATGCATAAGCCCTAACACGACTCTAACTTGGACTGTGTCCAATCAGACTATATTTGCCGCAATATATGGGAGACAAAGAAGTAGAAATTGCAGGAAAGGCTACACCGCGTTGTGCTCAGGGGCTCAGTTTTTCAGATATGAACCCACTGAGCCCATGTCGGCACAAGGAACAAATTTGCTTCTTCGAGAAAGAAAGCCTCGGTGTCCCATCTCTCTGTGAGAATCCTGCTATACCCATGCCTTAGCCTTTGTGAGACCACATGCTATAAGGGACTTGCCCTGCACGTAAACCTGTCAAGTCCTTGTCCAAATGAGGCTCACATCTGCTTCTTCCGCTTCACCGTCACAGCTCTTTCTTTGCCCA
>JAINVK010001435.1:0-108635 GCA_030068075.1 Paguma larvata
AGCCAGAGTTTCTTTTTCTGTCTAGTGAAGTTATATCAGAAAAAACTATGTTTAGATAATGTTATTCATCCCTATAATGTTGCTGGGTGAACTGGGGAGACCTTCAGGCCCTGAGGCCTCCAGCCAGCCTGTCCCAAAACATCACTGCAGGCTCTCAGTCTGGTCACAAGAAAAGAATTCAAGGACAGACCAGTCAGAGTGGTTAGGCTGTGGAAGTGAAGAGTTTATTCAAGTGAGACAACACTCTGGAGGTGTGAGAGCGGGCGAGCTCAAGGGGGAAGTTTGAGTCTCTCCTATAGACAGTTAACTGAGGGGTGGGCTATTTATTGTTTGGGGAGAGGATTTCTTTGGGAGCAGGGGTTTGCCTCTTTTCTCCTTACTTGGTCAGTGTCTCTGACCTTCTTGGTCTTGGGCCTGTCTGGTTTGATCTGGCTTTTTGTGGCTTTGTGGAATGCTGCCGGGACAGGTTGCTAACTTTCCTGATAACTGGCCTTGACACCCCCTTTGCTGGCCTCTAGGCATCCTGTTAAAGCCTGACTAGCTGCCTACTCTAACAATAATAGAGGAGGAAGAGGAAGGAAAAATGATTGAAATAGTAGTATAGGGATTGTGGTAGACTGAAGAAATGGTCTAAGTTCTTCATTATCCATGTTCCTTTGCCAGATAATTGTGGGTGATTTCCCACTCTGAGCTGAGCCGCATGACTTGCATTGGATGCAATGTTGGCAAATATGGCACAAAAAAGAGACTTGCAAAGATCTTGTGTGTTGGGGCTTGTCCTCCCTTGGGTTCCTGGAAACTTTCTGTCACCATGTGAATAAACCTTGGCTGGCGTGGTGAGTAGGTCAGCTAGTCCCCAGTTGACCTGCCAGCTGACTGCAGATGCTCGAGTCCGCCCAGCCACGATCAGCAGAGGAATCTTCTAGCTGAGCCCAGCCTGAATCGCCAATCAACTGTTAAAAAACAAAATTCAGGGGCACCTGGGTGGCTCAGTCGGTTGGGCGTCTGACTTCGGCTCAGGTCATGATCTCACAGTTCATGGGTTCGAGCCCCGCATCGGGTTCTGTGCTGACAGCTCAGAGCCCGGAGCCTGTTTCAGATTCTGCATCTCCCTCTCTCTCTCTGGCCCTCCCCTACTCATGCTCTGTCTCTGTCTCTCAAAAATAAATAAATAAATATTAAAACAAAACAAAACAAAATTCAACCAAGTAAATTTGAAGATCTAATTGGCTTTATTAAATGATTCCTGAATCAGGCAGCATCCCATCTAGCAAGTAACTAGAGAAGAGCTCTGCTGAGCTAAACTAACAAAAAGGTTTTCAAGGCTGAGTGAGGTGGGGGATGGGGGGGTGGGAAGAAAGGAATTTATTAGCAAGGAATGCATTGTTTAAGCAGGGTTGCCCTCCTAAGGGGAGCAGAAGGGGTCTATCAGTAAGTTTCCTAGCACGATCAGGAAATTCCATGTTGACTGGTTAAAGGTTACATTCCTTGGGGGCTGAAATTGCAATTAGGTTAGTTATCAAGTCTTGATTAATGACTGGGAGTCTTGACCTAAGTGATGCCATTTTGGGTCTGTGGTTTTCTTTTTAAAAGCTAAATAGAAAATAAATGGTTGTTGTTTTAAGCCCCTGAATTTTGGGATGGTTTGTTATGTAACAAAAAGTAACTGATACAGAAATACAAATATATTGTTGGATTATCTTTCCCTTCTTAGCATAGATAATTAAGAAAATTATAACCTAAAATTGTTATTTTATTGTTTTTAGACTTCCAGTGCTAATATAAATGTATAGGAAAGATTCTTGACCTTATTTTTATTTTTTGCTTAATTATTGAACTTTAGCTATTGTAATAAATGCTGGTTTTACTTTTTACATTATTTTATTGTTTTAAATTTTATTTTTCGAGGTCTTAAAAGGCTCATTATAAAACAACAGCACCCAGTTCCTCTCTGCCTTTGCATCCTGTTTCTCAGTGCAGTCCCCAGCTCCCCCAGCATATTACCAGATCGATCATGTGCTGTCAGTGCTCTCTTGTCGTACCCACATTTTCATCTCAGAATTTCTCTCTGGTTCTTTTCATTTATTTATAAATAATAATTTATTTATAAAATGTTTTTAAACATTTATTTAATTTTGAGAGAGAGAAAGAGAAAGACAGAGTGTGAGCAGGGGACGGGCAGAGAGAGGGAGACATAGAATCTAAAGCAGGCTCCAGGCTCTGAGTTGTCAGCACAGAGCCCCATGCAGGGCTTGAACTCACGAGCCATGAGATCATGACCTGAGCTGAAGTCGGACGCTTAGTCAGCTGAGCCACTCAGGTGCCTCTGCTGTTTCTTATTGGAGGATATTAATTATTTTCTTAAAATTGTCTTGTTTCCTCTGCTGCTCTGTTTTATACAGGTTTCTTTTTTTGTTTATTTGTTTTAGTTTCTATTTTTCATGTTGGAACCTCACCTGAAATAGTTGATGATCTATTCATATTTATGAATGATGTAGTAAAACATTTAATTGAACACTCTCTGTGCCCGGGTAGGGCTGGTGGACTGGTGGCCCTCATTGGGCAATTAAGCAGTGAGCTAACTTTTTTGTTTGGGGACTCCTTCTCTGTGGACCTTTTCCTCGGGGTCATTTAAGTCACTCCAGAGATGAATCTTCCGGTACTCTCTTTCCAATGTGGGATGTGAGAAGATGCCTGGCTGCTCGTGTTCCGGGAGTTGGCAGTGAAAGGGAACTGGGATCTTACATCCAGTATGCAGACTCTCCTTTTGACTTCTCACCACATCCTTACCTTCTAGAGTCCCTCGGTCTCAGTTTTCTTTGCGTTACTTTCTCCAGAATATAAACATTCTAGCCAAGAAAGAATAGCCATGGGAGTAGAGTTTGGATTCTGTTCACCAGTGCTCTTATAACAGCTGTAGTCTAAACTCCTTCCTTTTGAGTGTCTTAAGATTCTCTGATGCGAATAAACCTGTGCTTGTTTCTTGTTAGAATCTACCTCCCTGGGCACTTAGGTTTCATGTTCTCTGTACTCCTAAGCAGGTCACCATTCCATTATTCTCTGTTTTCATATATAACTATCTCCTGGCTTTATCAAAGGTAGAGTTATTTCTGTTTCTTGTTCTGCTGTTTTTAGGGTGGCTTCAGAGAGGTGAAGAAAGCAGAAAGGTCTTTCTTCCACTATCTTAATACTGGGAGTCTCTTAGATATTGATTTAAAAATTGAATTTGAGGGGTGCCTGGGTGACTCGGTCGGTTAAGCGTCCCAGCTTTGGCTCAAGTCATGATCTCACAGTTCGTGAGCTTGAGCCGTGTGTCGGGCTCTGTGCTGACAGCTCAGAGCCTGGAACCTGCTTCAAATTCTGTGTGTGTGTGTGTGTGTGTGTGTGTCTCTCTCTGCCCCTCCTCTGCTTGTACTCTCTCTCTCTCTCTCTCAAAAATAAATAAACATAAAAAAATTAAAAATTGAATTTTAAGGAGGACCTGTGTTTTAATTGTGCAAGGTCATTGCTGCATGTTCTATAAATATCCCTGATAGTATCACTGTAGTATTTCCCTTCAATTTAATAAACCTAATACTGCTTTAAAATTATATGTTTTAAATATATAAAATATATTTATTATATATTATTTTTAATATACTTGTATATAAAAATATAATTATATATTATAATTTAAAAATTATAATTTTTAAAATTATATATATATATATCTTTTTTTTTGATTGGCAGGGTGGTGTTGGTGTCTAACTACACCACAACCTTGAATATTCTACAAGAAGTATGCAAGCGTCATGGATATGCTTGTACAAGACTTGATGGGCAAACCCCGGGTCTCTCAAAGACAGCAAATTGTTGATGGCTTTAATAGTAAATACTCCTCTGATTTTATTTTTTTGTTGAGTTCAAAGGCTGGTGGTGTGGGACTTAACCTTATTGGAGGATCTCACTTATTCTATATGACATTGATTGGATCCAGCCACTGATATCCAGGTATGACTACTTATGAATTGAATAAACATTATTCAATTGAATTGAATATTCAATATGAATTGAATAAACCGCCTTGGTGGCTCAGTTGTTTAAGCGTCCAACTCTTGATTTTGCCTCAGGTCATGATCTCACTGTTTGTGAGTTCCAGCCCCGCGTCAGGCTCTGCACTGACAGTGTGGAGCCTGCTTAGGATCTTGGGATTCGTCTCTCTTGCGTGCATGCTCATACCATCTTTCTCTCTAAACAAACAAATAAATAAATAAACATTAAAAAAAATAAGCATCGTAGGCTGCATACTGGGGATCCAGTGCCTGCCGGGGATATGAAGATGAAGAGGATGTATAATAATTGTCGCATGTTGAGCCCTTACTTTCTATCAGGCACTCTGCTAGGTGCTTTACATCTATGCAATCTTCACAATAATCCTGCAAGTGTGGATATTATTAACCCCCTTTTACAGATAAGGAACTTGTTCTGGGCCACCAGCTTAGAAGAGGCAGAACCAGGATTCAGACCCAAACCTGTATTTCTATGTTCTCTACTGCACAGTTGGGTCTTTAGAATGCTCATGACTATCAGGGAAAGACAAAGTGCTACAGATGCTATGAGCAATGTTCGTGCAGGGTATGGTAAAGATGTTAAGTTAGCTGATTTAGGAAAATATTTCAGAAGCAGCTTTTGTTTTCTTTGGAATACAATCTGTCTTCACATATTTTCAGATTTCTACCTACAGTTTGCACCTCACTTAGTGTCTGTCTGTGTTGGGGGACTCGAAGACAACCCTCAGGTTCAGCGATTACTAGAAGGACTCACAGAACCCAGAAAAACAGCTCTACTCATAGTTATGGTTTATTACAGTGAAAGGATATAGGCTAAAATCAGTAAAGGTAAAAGGCACATGGAGAGCTCGGGAGAGATGAGGCACAAGCTTCCAGTTGTCCTCTTCCACTGCAGTTGTATGTACAACACTTAGTTCTTCCAGCATTGAGGAGTGACAACACAAATGGAAGTGTTGCCATCCAGAGAAGTTTGCTCAAGTCTTGGTGTCCAGAGATTTTCTTGGAGGTCGGTCATGTAGGCATGGGGTACCAATGTGGCTGGCCTAAGTTGCTCAGTCTCCAACCCCACCACAGGTCAGACTGGTGTACAGCCCACACCTGAGTCACGTTGTCAGCAAAAAATATCTTCTGTGGCCCAAGGCCTTAGGTAAACTAAGATGCTCTTATCAGGCAGGAATTGACAAGGGCTTAAGAGTTTATCTCTCAGGAGCTGGTTGAAAGGGAGACATTTCTTTGGAATGTGCGGGATTTTAACACTAGCTGTTTACACTATTACTGATACATTGTGAAACCACAGGAATCTACCTAGAGCCTGAACTGATTGCAGGTATCTTAGGGATTAATAAGCTACTTGGACTGAGAATAAACCCTCCATGCCCATGCTGTACTTGGTTCTTTGCGTTCCTGCTGTCCAAACTTGCTGTCCTATTCTTTGATGCAGATAGATCCCCTCACTGTTGTGTGACAGCCCTAAAGCTCTTTTACAGTACGACAGTGAGTGTTCATCCCTTCCTTTCTTTCTAGGAAAAGAATAAGAAGTGGAGAATGCTTGGGTACGCCTGGGCTTTGTTTTCTGAAGCTATAAGTGAAATCTAGAATTCCTAATCTTAAATGTGTTACGATAAGCATCTGCTTATCTTGTTAGTATAAGCAATATGCTTACGTGGACAGAGTTACTGGTTTCTACTGTGCTCTCAGAATTCTCATCTGTTTTCTATAGGCGATGTCTAGAGTATGGAGAGATGGTCAGAAACATCCTGTACATATTTACAGGCTCCTAACCACAGGTAATGACCCTTCAGTATGACAAAAAAATGTAGTCTGCGGAATTAAAAAAATTTGTTTTGGTCAGTCTGTGCTTTGATATCAGAAATACTGTTACTTTGTTAACTAGTATGATAATAAACGTTTTACCCTACAAAAATAACAGACTTAAAGATCTGAAGGAAATCTAATCCATCTAATCAATGTTTTCTCTTTAGGTACAATAGAAGAAAAGATTTATCAGAGACAAATCAGTAAGCAAGATCTTTCGGGGGCAGTTGTAGACCTAACCAAGACCTCTGAACATATCCAGTTTTCAGTAGAGGAGCTTAAAAATTTGTTCACATTACATGAAAGTTCACATTGTGTTACTCATGACCTGCTTGACTGTGAATGTACAGGAGAAAAAGATCACACAGGTTAGTTGTATTTCAATTCTATTATGATGGTAAAGTTAATTTATCTCTTTAGCAGTTGAAAATATTTAAATACAGGATAACTGAAATATTTACCATTTGCATTTATTACTTTTCTTTTTTTCCTCAGGTCATAGGGGACCTGCCAGATGAGTATTTGAGGAAATATTAATTAAACCTTATTCTCTCAATTTAGCTGCTTCTGAATTAGCTGTGAAAAAAACTTGTTTAGGAAAATCTTTCAAATTCTGGTATAATGGCTTTGGAGTTACAAAAATGTTTTTAGGGGCGCCTGGGTGGCTCAGTCGGTTAAGTGTCCGACTTCGGCTCAGGTCATGATCTCACAGTCTGTGAGTTCGAGCCCCGCGTCGGGCTCTGTGCTGACAGCTCGGAGCCTGGAGCCTGCTTCGAATTCTGTGTCTCCCTCTCTCTCTGCCCCTCCCCTGATCATGCTTTGTCTCTCCTGCTCTCAAAAATAAATAAAACATTTAAAAAAAAAAAATTAAAAAAAAAAAAAAAAAAAAAAAAAAAAAAAAAAAACAAAAATGTTTTTAATTCTTCTGTTTCCTAAAAAACATATACTTGACAGAATAATCCTACTGTGTTTTGTGTTTCGTGTTTGTTTGTTTGTTTGTTTAGAGCTTATTTATACCATGGTCGTACTTTCTGAGGCAGTTAGCATGGGCACCATACTCCTCAGCACTTGACGGACTCCTAGTGCTGCTTGAGTGAGCCTGAGAATGGCAGCCCTGCAGAGTTGATGCTGTTCAGATAGGGAACTGAATCAGGAGTAGGACCTGAGCAAGCAGTATCCAGTAGTTAGAAGTCCCTTGGTTAAATTGTATTGAAAAGGTTTAAGAAGTTAGGCTGTACAAGACTGACATGGAAAAATTTATATTTTACGAAAGTCAACATTTGGTTCTCTCTCTTGTATGCTTTTTCTATTTTAATAATTTCTGCTCTTATTTTCTCTTCTCTTCATTTTTCCTTGTATTTATTCTAATGTTATTTTTCTTATTTTTCAAGTTGAATGCTTAGCTTGATGATTTTAAAACTTCTTTTCTAAAATGGGTACTTAAGGCTGTAAATTTTCCTCTAAGTTGAATCTCAAATTTTGATATGCAGTCTTTTTATTATTCAGTTCTAAGTGTTTTATATTTTCCATCATGATTTCTTCTTTGACTCATGCGTTATATGAGTATGTTTTAAATTAGTATTTTATTTTTTGTTATTGTGTTCTAGCTACTGCAGTGTAGTCAGATATATGGTCTGCGAGATATTGATTCTTTGGTAACTATCGAGATGTGGTGTGTGGTGGTCACTTTGTAAATGTTTCTTTTGTGCATGAAAACCTTGTATATTCTCTTAATTACCTAGTTTAGAGTTCTGCCATATTAGTCAAATTTTCTGTTACCAAATCAGTTTTATCTTACTTTACAGATTTAAAAATTAAGTATTTTAACTTACAAATTGCTAATATATTTACATGGTTCAACTATTTAAATATATAAAATGTATATATGAAAACTCTTCTATTGATACCCTTATCTGCCTAATTTCTAGCCCTTATCCCATAACCATTATTAGCTTTTTGTGTGTCCTTCTAGATATATTTTTATGCTCATGCAAGGAACTCTGAATATGTATTCTTGTCCAGTTTTCCTACCAAGAAAGGGTAGTGTGGTAGGAGGTATAGGTCTGGACCTTTTTCACTTAATAGTATATCTTGTGATCTTTCCATATCATTACAGAAAGTTTCATTATTCTTTTTTTCCCCTTGTATAATCCTCCATTCTGTTGATATGCCATATCAATACAGGTCCCCCACAGGTATAATTAGGTATAATTACGGGTGTAATTAGGTATACTAATTAGGTTCTTTCCACTCAGTATATATCTTTATTCATACATCTTTTCCCATATGTTCAAGTATATCTATAAGGTAAATTATCAGTGCTGTTGGGTCAGAGAATATGTACATTTATAATTTAATTTAATTTTATTATTTTTTTAATGTTTATTATTTTTGAGAGGGAGAGAACAGGCGAGCAGCAGAGGAGGGGCAGAGGGAGAGGGAGACAGAGGATTCAAAGCAGGCTGTATGCCAACAGCAGAGGGCCTAATGTGGGGCTTGAACTCACGAACCATGAGATCATAACCTGAACTGAAGTTGGGCACTTAACTGACTGAACCACCTATTGTCTTTTTGTGTTCTACTTATTCCACCAAAGGCCTACTAGTGGTTAATTCTCAATCTTTGATTTTTCAAAGTGTATTTGTTTTTTCTCTCTCTCTCAAATGCTGTCTTTGCTAGGTATACAATTCTAGTCAGTAGGTTGTTTTTGTTTTTGTTTTGTCAGTACTTTGAAGGTATTATCCTACTGTCTTCTAGATTCTTCATGTTGTAATCTCTTAATACCACAATGATTTTGAACATTGGCAAGATTCAGATATTAAGGAAAGTCAGTTTTTAAGTGTGATAAAATTTGAAAAGAAGTCTTTATCTTTCTTTTAGAAATGTGAAGTGAATATTTACTATTGAAATGATATGTACATATTTATTTCATAATAATAAGGAAGTAGAGAAAGCAGTCTAAATAAAACAGGATTGGCTATTAGTTGATAGTTACTGAAGGTGGGGTGCATAATAAACCTTTAGATTCTTCATTTCTATCTTGTCAACTTTTTTTTAATGTTTATTTATTTTTGAGAGAGAGAGACACAGTGTGAATGGGGGAGAGGCAGAGAGAGAGTGAGACACAGGATCTGAAGCAGGCTCCAGGCTCTGAGCTGTCAGCACAGAGCTTGATGTGGAGCTCGAACTCATGAACTGCAAGACATGACCTAAGCCAAAGTCAGACGCTTAACTGAACTGAGCCACCCAGATAACTCCTATCTTGTCAACTTTTATATATATTTGAAATTTCCCATAAATAAAACGCTTTTTTAAAAAAATGTTTATTTTTGAGAGAGTATGAGTGGGGAAGGGGCAGAGAGAGAAGGGAACAGAAGATCCAATGCAGGTTCCATGCTGACAGCAATGAGTCTGGTATGGGTCTTGGACTCACAAACCGTGAAAATATGACCTGAGCCAAAGTCAAATGCTCAACCAACTGAGCCACCCAGGTGCCCCCACAAATAAAATGTTTAAAAATACCCTTTCATGGCTTCTATTACTCTTAAAGATAGAGACTATAATCTTCATTTTAATTAATTTTTAAAAAATTTTTTAAATATTTATTTATTTTAGAGAGAGAGCGCAAGCAGGGGAGGGTCAGAGAGAGAGGGAGACACAGAATCTGAAGCAGGCTCCAGGCTCTGATCTGTCAGCACAAAGCCTGACATGGGGCTTGAACCCACAAACTGTGAGATCATGACCTGAGCCGAAGTTGGATGCTCAACTGAGCCACTCAGGCAGTCTTCCTTTTAATTAATTAGGTAATCAATTATTTTTTTGAGACTAAAACATTATTTTATTATTTATTTATTTAATGTTTATGTTTGAGAGACAGTGCAAGAGTGAGCGGGGAAGGGGCAGTGAGAGAGGGAGACACAGAATCCCAAGCAGGCTCCACACAGCTAGTGCAGATCCTGATGCAGGACTTGACCTCAGGAACTGTGAGCTTGTGACCTGAGCCAAAATCCTGAGTCAAATGCTCAACTGACTGAGACACCCAGATGCTCTGTTTATATATTTAAGACTAAAATCTTTAAAGTGGTTAGTTAGGGTAGAGTAAATGCTGACACAGGAAGGTACAGTGGCCTACCACCATAGAAGTGTATTTCTCGTTCATGTAACAGGGCACATGATAGTACCTAATGGACAGCCTTCTATAATGTGACTTAGTGATCTAGTCTTCTTCCACTTTTCATTCTACCATCCCCTTAGGCCTTAGAGTTCCCTGCTGGGATCCCTACATCTGCCAGCTAGCAGGTGAGAGAAGAGGCAAGGTAGAAAACCACGTCATGTGGGGGATTCTTCTAAACCAGACCTGGAAGTGACTGGAGCACTTCTATCCATGTTCCATAGGCAGACTCAATGGTTGCATCTAAGTGCAAGGGAGACTCAGAAATGTGGCTGAGTGGCCTGGAGGAAAGAGATCGGGATTTCATGAAAAACTACCAGCTTCTGCATTCAGCGTTCGATCACAGTGTTTTGCGTCTGGTCCTTGAATGTACTTACCCTGCATTACTCAGCTTCCTGCATCTTTCTTGCCTTTGCTGTCTGTGCTCTGGTTGCCTTAGTCTCCTGTCAGTTCCTCAGACTGTGCCAGCCTCCCTTCACTTTCGTTCCTTCGCCTGGAGTACTTTACCTCCTTTCCTTGTCTGGTTCCTGCCTTCTCATCCTTCAGATCTTAATAAAACAAGTCAGTTCTTGTTACATGTGCTCAGAGTCCCCTGTATCTTAATTCCTTACCCTTACACTGTTTGTGATACAGTTCCACAGTTCCTTGTCTTCAATTTTGAAATTTAGAAAGCTTGAAAGACCAAAAGTTGTTTTTTTTTTCTTTATAATTTTGTAACAAACTTAATGGGTGGCAAAAACTTTACCTAAGTCAATGTGAACTTATCGGAAGTCATTAACCTATTTCATAAGACTATTCATATGACTTGTGCAGAATATTAATGTGTTCGATGATGGAGTGCTGTCCCAGACTGTTCCAGTTATATTCTGAATTTGGAAACATATCTGGCCCCAAAGGTTTTAGATAAGGGATTATAGGCCTGTAATACATCTGTTTGATCATTCGTTTAATGTATCTCTCACTAGACCACGAGGCCCTTGAAGCCGTAGATTAAAATATAATAAATTATATAAGCATATTATGTCATAAAATTAAGAAGTATTGATCACAGCAGGGCATTGATTGGCCTAAGGATTTTCTCATTGTTTTACTTATTTCAGGTGATTCATTGGAAAAATTCCCTATCTCTAGAGATTGTCAGCTTGGTCCACATCACCAGAAGTCTAGCTCTCTGAAACCTCTCTCCATGTCACAGCTGAAGCAATGGAAACATTTTTCTGGAGATCATTTAAATCTTACAGATCCTTTTCTTGAAAGAATACGAGAAAATGTCTCATTCTTTTTTCAGAATATAACCAACCAAAGGACTGTTACATAAGAAGAGATTACTTCATGACATTCCCTTGCCAGCTCTTTAAAAAAGTTAATATAGTAATTAAATGTAATTTTTGAAAACTAATAGAATTATTTAAGTTATATATTTTGTTGCAAAATATAATTTTGATATGTAGTCAAAATTTGAGTTGCTTAATTTTTTGTGTGCTATAATGTTGAGAAACGTTAAAGACATACTTCTATCATCAAATTATTATTTATTAATGTTCCGTAATGCACTTATATTAAATTCCATTAAAGAAATTTTATAAGGAATATAAAAGAAATTTTATAAGGAATATATAAGGAATATAAAAGGTAAAATACCTAGTCTCTGTCTTTGGGAAATCTAATCTGATTAGGAATATTAGACACAGATGTGAGACCATGGAAAAACTTGATCAGTTTAAACTATAGCTCTAGGGAGCAAGAGAATCAGCAACGAGGCCTGCAGAGGCTGAGGATGCTGGATGTACTAGTTGCTGCAAAGCGGTTGGAGTGAGCATGGTCAGTAGTTTGGGGCAGGAGACGAAGGACGATGGGCCACTTCTGAACACTAGCTCCTAATCTGAGACCTCAGACTCATGGTGCAGGGACAAGCAGTCTATAAAGCAATGTCCACCGAACTTTGTACTCTGAATAAAGAAAGGTTCAGCTACCATCATGTCGAGGGTTGTCTGTAGTAATTTTTGACATTAAAAAGAAGAGTTTTAATGTATAAAGCAAGCTTTAGAAGACTGAAGTCTACAAAGAGAAAGGAATTTCTCAGTCTCCAATTGGGGCTTCTACAGTCAGCGTCTGCTTCCATTTAGGAATATTTCTTTTAGACTGAATGTTGTCTTGAGGTCTTGAGTAAAGACTCAATTATGTATCAGGAAATCTGAGTTCTTCAGATTTCTAGTGCCATTCCTGGGCGGTTATACACCCAGGATTCATGAACAGGCAGTCTAGGCCCAAATTTGTGAAAAAAAGCCGAGATAAAGACTGAAAAGAGTTCACTGCATTTATCAATTAGGAAGTTATTGGGACGGAGGCCAACAGCTTTGGGTTGACAGTGATGGGGAAGAAACAAAGGAAGGAAGATAGTAAGAAAAGAACTCTTCTGAGCGGTAATGACTGCACAACACTGCGAATGTACAAGTGGTAATTCTTTCTGCAGAGTCTGTTTTTTTAAATAGTATAAAGCAAATGGTATAAAGCAAAACTTATATGTTTTAAACTTTCATATCAGCTCATCCAGTTAAATGATGATTCTGCCTACAAGTATTTACAATTGGATGCCATCAATTATAATTATTAAAATGCTTTTCTTCAGCAATATTCCACAGATTGTGTCGTAGGTCAGCTTCCTTGGAAAATATGCCAAGGCAGATTTGTTGGCAGGGAAATTGTTGGGAAGTGCTCTTTGGAACAACATCTGTAATGGAGTGAGGGACGCATGACTGAACAGAGAGAGAAGCTGAACTGCACTAAAGCTGCAGTAAAGGCCTCAGCTGAAGATCTCTGGAGCTGGGCCTTTCCATCCTGCATCAACAAATCACTAGATGACAGCTACCCTGGGGAGGGAGCATAACCTTGGATGAGGCAGCACTTTTCAGCTCAGGGCTGTAACTTAGGCAGAGATTTGGCTAGGAGTGGTGGCAGACAGCTAGGGAAATAAATACACTGGCAATCTGGACAGCACGCTGTAGCATCCACTACAGTTTAAGATAGACAATAAGGTTACTAGTCCCTATCACTGTATTTTTTTAAGGATTTTGCAACTGAGAATAATATGATGCAAGAATTCTTCTTAGTTTTTATTTGGAAAAACACCTTCTTAAAACTTGGGTGGGAGGGACTAAGCCTTGGGTGTTGGTTGCTGTCAAAGTGTAATGAGGGAGAAAAATTTGGAATTTTACAGGCAATCTGAGGAAGGGTGAAGAGAGAAAAATGAGATTACAGAGGGAGACTGGGACTGGGTTAGACAGAAACGGCCAGTGACAGAACTGGAGGATATTTGAATTACAGGTGTTCTTCATGTAGTGTTTGCTACATAGTCCTGGAAGCAGCCCTCTCTTTATCTCTTCCTGCCATGAAATCTTGCTGAAATGTTGGAAGAGGCTGAGTTTCATGAGGGAATCCCTGTGACGTGGGACAAAGGCAGCAAGTGTGACATGGGAGCCCAGA
Source organism: Paguma larvata (assembly GCA_030068075.1). Lineage (NCBI taxonomy): Eukaryota > Metazoa > Chordata > Mammalia > Carnivora > Viverridae > Paguma > Paguma larvata. The sequence goes on from JAINVK010001435.1 coordinate 13,519, forward strand.
GGCTGAGAAGCACAGGTGATGGTAAGCCCTTGCGAATTGAGGATGGCTTTGGATTTTGACAGGCCAGTTTGTGGGGGGTTCAAACTCATTTAATTTAGATGTTACAGGGCATCCAGTTAACATATGGGTTGCTTATATAAAGCACCTTTCCTGTGGCAGATACTTAGTTTATAAGAATTCCCTTCTTTTCCCCTTCTCTGTGCTCCCCTGCCCATATAGGTCTGTGATACAGCACTTAACATATGGTCTGTAACTATTTACCTGGCTCTTTCTTCCACCAGGCTGAATTCTTTGAAGACAGGGATTTATTTTACTCATCCTAGGATTGAATGACCTTGTATGGTCTCTGGCACAAAATGGCTACTTAAGTAGGCACAATCTCCTACTTAAGTAGGAGATTGAATGAATGAATGAATGATTGATTGATTGATTGAATGAGTGAGATACTTCACTTCTTTTTCTCCCATAACCAACATGATTGGGTTCCTTGCTCATAGTAAGTTTCAAGGTATTTGTTAAGCTTAGCATGGAGGTATGCTGGACCATGAAGAAAGCAGAGCCAACAGTTTTTTCTTGCCTTCTGGAAGCTATAGACTTCCATTTTTCCTTCCATGATTCCTAACTGTCTGCTGCATGAGCTAATGAAAGCTCTCAGTGTGACGGGTAGGATTTGAGTCACATATTTCAGTCATTTCTAATTACACAAATATACCTTTGACCCATGGTCATGTGAATTCTTGTTCTAAATGATAATATGAATATATTTTAATCACATTCTCATTAAGACCAAATCACCAATGATGAATTAAAAGGCAGACAGCTCTGATTAGCAGAATTCAACTCCCCAACAGCCTGTTTGTCCATTCCACAGGGCGAATGATAAAGGAGCAAGTCAAGAATCCCCGCTGTCGTTCTCTGAGTGGTGCAGTCCTGGCCTGCGTCACATTGCCTGGGCAAGTTAGTATTGTAATATGTTGGCATGATTGAAATTCTATGATTTGCAGCAAATAGCATGTATAATCAGCAGATGGCACTGTTTCTCTGAGCTGGCCCCAAATTAATACTGGGTTCTCGAGGGGTTTGTAGAGATGGCTATTTTTGTCGTTAAAGGAAAGATTCAACAAAGGGATATTGTTTTCTTCTTACCTTGTATGATATAGGGTTTTTTGATTGAGACTAGTTTCCTGTGGCATTCTTCTATAGCTGGCCTGTTGCTTTAAACCATTACAAAGTACCTTCCCTGAGATCTTTTGTTGTCCACAAAATCAATACCAATTCAGAATACAAACGTCATGATTTAAAAAGAAAATATGAAAGAAGAATCCTTATTGACACAGAATGGTTTGTTGTAGTTTGTTATACTTACTGGAAAACCTGAAACGTTAAATATAATTTAATTTTTATAAGTTTTTTTAGACTATTAAAAAACCCCATAAGTCTCTTTTTAAGTAATGAAAATCCAACAAAACAGACCAAAACAAATAATTCCTTTATGTTTTGAGGAAATGTCAGCAAAATCCTGAAGACATTTTCTGAGTAGTTTTAATGTTACTGGTAGGAACATAGCAGGGGGTGGGAGTATTATCCCTCATCTTTGTTGTTTTCTCTATCTTGATAGAAACATTTGGTACCCATTGGTATTTATACTGCCACAGAACAATAGAAATGATATTTTAGAATTGATTCAGTCGATTTGATTGCGCCACCCATTTTGCTCAGATTGACAGTCAAATTTATAAGACACAACAGGCTGCGTCCTTTTTTAGATTTAGTTCTCTTTGGGGACGCACGCATCGCAGGTACCAAGAAGACACGTATTGCAGAAGTTTCATGATTTAGGCAAGGCTTCCACAGGTCCCAGTCACTCTGCCCCTGGGATGCCCGTGGTCTTGTGAGACACAGGACCAAGGGGACGTGGACAATCTCAGTTACTGGAAGTCAGCAGCTTTGGGACCCTTCAGTCTTTGTACCTCGCTATGGTTGGGAAATAAAGAGCAAATATGGAGGCCAAAATATCCCTTGCTTAGTTGGTAACAGCTTAGTTGATGGACTCGGCTTGAGGCCTATTACCCAGGTGGGCTTAATACAGAACTCTGTCCATCCCACAAGGAAATGCTTTCCCTGGATAAGCTTCATGATGTGGAGGATAGAGCAGAGCTTGTGCTTTCTATAAGCATGCTCAAGGCTCCTTCCCAGAAGGAAGGAGGTGGAGGTGTTTCGTTTTTTGTTTGTGTGTTTGCTTTTTTTTTATTGAACAGTGAGATTGTGGCCTGAGCCAAAGTCCGATGCTCAGCCAACTAAGCCCCCTAAGGGCCCCCAGGCAGAATTCCTTCTTGAGAATTTTTTCTCTTATGGCCATCCGTCCACCCACACTCTGGAAGGTAATCTCCTTTACTTAAAGTCAACTGACTATAAATATTATTTATATCTGAAGAAATACCTTCATAGCAACTTCTAGACTAGGGTTTGACTAAAACAGCTAGGCACTATAGCCTATCTGGTTGACACAAAATTAACCATCACACTATTCATTCTTATTTATTTATTTTTAGTTAATAGCACCTGTGTATTTACTGTGTGCCAGGGACTTTTCTAAGTGCTTCATAAACATTAACTCATTTTACGTGCTTATGCTTACTAATGAGAATCCATTATATGGGTACATGAATACAAATCTTAATGTATGAGTATTAGTTCATGGCTTGTAAGGTTGTTTTCCCCCTTTTATCTACTTTCTGTTCACCCTTAATTACCTCACTCTTTCATTTGAACCTAAAGGTCCAGAGTGGCCTTTTCCTGGGCTGTGCCTCCCCCACCCCTGCACTCCTATACTCTCTGTTGCCGTTCTGTGGCTGTGATTGTCAGAGAACAAAATAACAGGGGCTAAAATGAGGCATAGCTTTATTTCTTAAGTAAAAGTCTAGATTGGCAGTTCACACTAGTGTGATAATTTTAGTTGTCAGGGACCCAGGCTCCCAGGTTCTCTGCTACTTCTCTGTTCTTCCTATGCAGCTTCCACCTTTTAGTCCAGACTGGCTCTAGCAATCCTTTTCACATTTCAGCAGACAGGAAGGAGATAGGCAAGCCTTTGCTTAATTAAGGACCTGTCCCTGAAATTACATGCCTACTTTCACTTCCATCCCATTGGCTGGAACTAGTCACCTGCCAAAGTGGAGCTATTCCTGACAAATGTACCAATCAAATAAGTCACTTCCCCCAGTGACTCTGGTGAGTGAAGGTGCAAAGGAAGGCCAAGGGTTACATTAATTGGGCTCTCTTCACTGGAGTGACTGGGAAGAAGCACAGTCCCCTAATCATGGGCAGTTTGCACAATCTTAATGAACATCAATAGAAGTAGAGTCATTTATTAAATAATGGGGAAGGGTGGGAAATGTATCCAATAAACTGTGAAAAAGTAACTTATACAAGGATTTTGTAAAGAAGGCTGATGTACATAGAAGCTGAGTTTTTTTTTTAGTCATTGTTGAATTAATTTTCAAGTTTTGGAGAGAGTGTGATTATTTATATTGATTGCTATTTAATCTGCCCTAAGGAGTGCAGCAGTAATACTAATAGCCTGTGGCTTATATCAGCACTTGGAAATGTTAATGCAGTAATGACTGTTTTCTGTTAGCAATAACCATCACAATAGGGTGTCACATTAACCTTTATCTTCCGAATCCTGTTCATATTTTAAAATTCAATCACTGGCCGAGAGCAGACAACAGTTTATTGTATGAAACCAGTTGCTCTCATCTTTCTCCCTTTATTCATTCAGATCCTCTACCATAGGAGGAAGGTAGGATCCTCCTACCAAGGAACAACTTTGTGCTTTCTTCACAAGGCCTCAGTAAATATGGTCAAGAGGGAGATGTAGCCATGTTTCCCCTCAGGATTGGCTTTGGAAATCAGTCTCTAATTCATGGGCCAGCAAAAAAGGTAGCACTGAGGCTGCTGCGGGTCCATGTTTTTCTTTCTTCCTGACTTTTATGCGCTCTTCTACTCAGGGGCAAAGCTAAGACAACTCACAGGGATACCAGGACTCATAGTCTGTGAGGAAGGGCCCATGTCTCTGGCATTCCAGCTAGGCTAAGGGACTTCACTCGTCCCACACAGCAGCCCCTACTGTGCTCGATCTCATAGTCTATGAGAAGCTAATGGAGATGAGATTAGGGAAAGAAGGAAGAGTGAGCAAGTGTAAGAAAGCAAGAAGGAGGTGGTTGGTATGATGCCACAGCTCCTGTACAGATTCCAGTCTAGGAGCTAATTTATAAGAACAGGCTGTGGGTCGCTCTGAACCTCTGACTCAATCCTGTGGTGCTAGAGGGTATCTGTGGAAGCCCCTGTGACAATGCCCAGGGTGATGGAGGCATGGCAGTTAATACTGCGGCATCCATATTTTTTTTGTAAGAAAAAAAATTTTAAGTTTATTTATTTTGAGAGAGAGCGAGAATTAGAGTGCGTGGCCAGCATGGGTGAGTGGGGGAGGGCCAGAGAGAGAGGGAGAGAGAGAGAATCCCAAGCAGGCTCTGCAGTGTCAGCGAACCCATGAACCCATGAGATCCTGACCTGAGCCAAAATCAAGAGTTGGAGCTCAACTGAGCCACCCAGGTGCCCTGGGGCATCCATTTTTTATCATTTGGTAATTTAGCTCTTACCATCAAAGGAAAAACAATTACTGCCTTTTCCCTCTAAACCTTATTCTACTCAGAATAGAAGTCAAAGTCCTGACAATGGCCTATAGTCTGACATACTCTGGCCCCATTATTTTTATGACCTCACCTCCCTCTCACCAACTATACTTCACTCCCACTGTCCCTTTGTTGTTACTTGAATACTAAGCATACTTCTATCCTGGTGCCCTGGGGCCTGACCTATAGATTCTCAGGAACTAGTGGGGAAATTGAATTGAAGGAAGGAGTGGCCAGTGGTGTCTAACATTTTCTATGGAAACAAGGGGAACTGTGAGAGAGGAAAAAGCCATTTGATGAGTTCCAAGACTAACTTTGTAGTTAAGACACTGGCTTTTGTGGTCAGTTACACAGATTGTCATATTGTCACTGGGGACAAAAGTCACAGGTCTGGTTATACTCTTGAAAGGTAATTAAGAAAGAACTGTATGATTCAGAGGGTTGACTAGATGCCAAAGAGCACTGATGGCCTTTTCCCCCCGTACACTAGGACGCACTGTTAACTGTGAAGAGCTATAGAGCCTAAAAAAAAATACTGAGCAATCAAGAAGAGTCTGTTGTCTGTGTGCTGAGATGGGATTGAGATCAATAGCCAGAGTTTTCTGCTACTTGGTAAGGATCCATGATGTTTTATAAAACTCTCTAGTCTAATGAAGTTAGTTTGAGAAGCAAACCCTGTAAATTCCTTCCCTAGTCCTAGAACTCACTCGCCTCCACTATTTAGTTTCTCTGAAGTAAGTTAATCTCCAAAGTGTGGAAAAGCCTGTGGAAATCCTTGGTTAGAAAGTACCTGCTGATATAGGAATAATTTAACATTAAAAAAATTTTTTTTAATGTTTATTTATTTTTGACAGAGAGAGAGAACATGTGCATGAGCTGGGGAGGGGCTGAGAGAGAGGGAGACACAGAATCTGAAGCAGGCTCTAGGCTCTGTGTTGTTAGCATAGAGCCCAACACAGGGCTTTAATTCACGAACCATGAGATCATTGACCTGAGCTGAAGTTGGATGCTTAACTGACTGAACCACACAGTCGTCGCCCCAGAAATAATTTAACTTTTGATGAGACAGCGAATCCAGAATGATTACCATTCAAATAGAAAAGGAAAGATGAAAATCTGATTATAAGAGAATGTTTTAAAAATGCCTACATGAGACTTACTATCATTGAGGCACAAACCCTCCACTCTCTGTAGCCAAATAAACCTTCTTTGGCCTTCCCTTGTCTCCTGAATCCACCAATCTTTAGCAGCAAGTCTAGATGCAAATTCATATTGTCTTGTCTTGTGCTGCACAGAAGTTCCTCAGTGAGCCATCCAAGGAGTCAGTCCCAGTCACTGGGAAGCAAGGAGACTATGGCTTTTTTGGTTACTGTCTTAGCTTAGACTAGAGACCATTTCCACTAATTGCACTGGGGAACAACCCTCGTGGTTAAACTCCACAATGGTTAAATTTAATAGTGTCATCTGAGGGAAACAAATAGTGGACAGCTGCTTTATTTCTCTGAAGTTCCACCAAGGAAGGAAATTTCCAGGCTTAGAGGGAAATCATATGTAATTGCTTCTTATGAGCACTATCACCATGGAAACATCACTTCTGTCATCCATCTGGAAGAAAGCTGTTGTTGGGTGTTAGAGGGATGTCCGCTGGGCCTAATGGCTGGTATAATTCTGGGCTTATGAAGGATTTCACTTTTTAAAAATGATGCTTGCAGTATGTTTGTGCCTATCCCACGGGAACCAGAGTCTTAATATTAACTGGGCAAATACAAAGTCCACATCATTGCAGTGTGATTGTCAGAGCTCTGGTGTGGGAATCAGCAATCTGGGGATTCTAGTCAGCTGGTCCCATTGATTTGGCTTCCGATTGTATAGAAGTCACTTAATTTTTGCACTTTCTGGCAATAATAATAATGAATCATTTATTGATTGCTTACTATGTGCCAGACATTTTACTAAATGCTTTATATGCATTATTTCATTTGTCCCTCTTGACAATCCTGAGATGAATATATATATTATCTCCAATTTATGGCCAAAGGGGAAGAACAGAGGCCTAGAAAAATTAAATACTTTTCCAAGAGCACAATGCTGGTTAGCGGTAGAAGCTGGATCTAATCCCAGGTCCATGTGGCTTTAGAACTCACTTGTACGTACCAGGCTTAGACTTGCAAACTTAATGGAAATTTAAGGAATATCTTGTAGTAATCATCAGTGTAATGGACTGTGGGCCTCTACCTTCCATGCCTGGATTACTTATTCTCAGATTAAGATACATTAGCCAGAGAAATGGTCTCAAAAAGTAAGAATTTGGGAGTTTATGAAGAAAAATGCAAGTAGGAATTAGAGATAAGGAAAAAGATTTAGCTTATTTCTAAAAGAAAAAAAAAGGCGTGTCATAGATTTTTAAGAAGTAATTGTTGCTGAGGATATTCACGAAGAGATTTGCTATTTTATCTAATGATTCGTCCTTATTAAAGCATTTGGTGGTCAAGCAATACCTATAGATGAGTTGGAAACAAAACAAAACAAAGGAGAAGATGTCATTCTGTGAGCATGACCTGCCTGCTGGTGGCAGCAACAGTTCACAGCAATTGTCCCTCATTGCATTAGGAATTCCAGGCACGTCTTAAAGCACACAGCTTCCTGTTTTTATAAGATTTCAAATCACAGGCTGCTGTTATGATAGCTATAAAAATTGGCAAATCATTCTAGCCATCAATATGACTGACAGGATTATTTTCCAGAACATTTTATATTACCAGAATTTTACATTCATTCCCCCCCCCCCCCATGGATTAGAAGGGGGTGGATACAAGGGGTAGAAAGAGGCGGGTATTAAATTATTAATTAAATGAGACCGAGAGCAAGCCTTTAAAAAACTGATGGAATAGACCATGGAAATCAGGAACACCACCTTAGTTATAACTTCAGATTTTGTTGTAAGCTAAAGATGGGTTTAATAAACTGACTTGCATGGGATGAAAGATTTGTTGTTTTATTGAGAATGTTTTGAGAGATCTCCAATGATTCTTTCAGTTTTCTTCCATAAACATTATTAAAGGATTCTTTGACTTTCAGATGGCTTTGAGAACATGGAAACATTAATGTTTATTCCATAAATACTAGATGATAAATGAATGTTTTGGTTTTTCTATTTATGCCCGAGGAAGTGCTCCTAAAGAGAAATTGAAAATTTTGCAGTTTGTGAGCGTCGATGAAGGCCAGCCTCAGGTCAGCACCAGGAGCTGTCTCTCTTTTGTGTCCTCAGACGCCCAGGTGTAGAAGGTTCACATGGTCAGACAGTGATGCTTTGACCTGAATGTTACTTCCTCTCTGGGTGACTTAGCCCCGTAGGCTTCCCTACGATTCCCTAGGTTTCTGATTCTCCAGTGCTGCTGAGGAAGAAGACATAGAAAGGCCACCTTTTCTGAGTCAGCGGACCTCATCTCAGCTCCTCCAATGGAAGGAACAAACACACTGAGGCTGAGAGATGTGATGCCTTGTAGGCGAAAGGGGTCTGCATGAATTGGATCTGGATGGAGCCAAATGTGACAGGAAAAATGTGGTTGACCCGGAAGGACACGATGAGGCTTCAATCGTTCCAATACCTTGAGATGTCGATGGCACCAGGTGCTCAATGCAGGTGAATGAAATGAAGACATGAATGAATAAGGCAAATCGTATAATGCAAGAGAACTTCTTTCATTTCTTCACTAAGGTGCTGTATGTCTTATTCACTTATTCATTCACTTGCCATACATTGTTTGAAAACTTACGATATTCTAGGTTTTTTGTTAAAAAAAAACCTAGATTCGGGGATGTTTATTTTCATTTCTGCAGGTTCTATCATGTGTCATTTTGGTGTGAGGAATGAATTTGGAATCTAAGTTTTAGAAAATAGTTTGGTTGGTTGTAACAACACTGAAATAATCCGTTCTGTCTCTGTTGCTATGATATGTCACCCATATCCTATAGGTTTATTTCTGGACTTTTTATGATGTCTTTTAAATTAATACGTCTTTACAAAATTTATTAGTATTTAGTAGGCCAAATTTCTCTTTCGTATTCTTTTTCAATACTTCATTGGTTATTCTATACCAATTATTTTTCTAGGTGGGCTAAAATTATTTTGTCGATTTGGGGGAAAATGGTGTATTTACAGCCTTCGTTCAGGGATGTGAGATGTCTTTCTAGATATTTGTGTCTTCTTTTATATTCCTAGGAAATGTCGTTCATCATGTGGAAGAAAACACTAAACATTGCTGTCTTCCTTAGGAGTTCATATGTCTGCTCATTCCTCACCTCCTTAGAAAGGTCTTCCTAAGCGTGCCATTAAGTAGTATTCCCTTTACCCCCATAACTTTTTATTTTGCTTTATAGCGCTTTCTATCTGACATAAATATTTGTTTCACGTTGTCTATGGTCTTTTTCCCCTGGTAGGATGTGGGAGGAGACTGGATGTCCTACTGACACTGCCGTATCTTCAGCTCCCAACAGTGCCTGCCACATTCTACTATGAATATTTGTTGGCTGAATTGTACTTACTGCCCATCCTTTTCAAATCTTAGCATTTTTCCATATTTGTTACAGGTTCATTTTTAAAGAAATGAAAAGCTAATTGAAGGCTGCTTTGTATTTATCTCCAATCCAATTCTTCCTCTTCTCTCTTTGAGTAAAAATTTAAAGTTTTTTAAAATAAATGTTCATGTGCTTTTCCTTCATATTTATGTAATATAAACACTGTATAGAACGGTTTGCTCTTATTGGTTTCAGGTGTGTTTGCTCTTATTTTTTCATTTCATGGAAAATGTGTATATAAGTAAATATATATATGCGTGTGAGTATGTATGCATATATATGTTTATAAATTGCCTTTTTTTCACTCAACATTACATTTTAGAGACTTACCCATGCTGACATATGTATCTCTAGTTCTTTCATTTTAACACTGGGTTAATGAAACACAATTTGTTTATTCTCCTATTGGTGAACATTTAAAACAATTGTTCTATAATTACTGAAAATACTCGTACATACCGGTAGTGGATTCGCTGTGCCCCTTCGTCTTTGTTAGCTGTTGCCAAATTGCTCTGTAGAGTATATGTACCCCAGTGAGATATGAGAACTTTTCTTGTTCCACATCCTTGACAACACTTAGTGCTGATAGACTGACTGCTTTAGTCTGTTTAGGCTGCTATATAACAAGGTATCATAGACTGGGTAGCTTTAAATGACAAATTTATTTCTTACTGTTCTGGAGGCTGGAAGTCTGAGATCTAGGTGTGAGCACGGTCTCTTGCTGGCGAAGGTCCTCTTTGGGGTTGCGGACTGCTGACTTCTCATTGTATCCTTACATGGTGGAGAGCAGAGAAGTCTCTGAGATCTCTTTGATAAGGGCACTAATGCCATTCGTGAGGGCTCCACGCTCATGACCTAATCACTCCACAAAGACTCTACCTCCTAATATGGGGGTTAGGATTTCAATATATGAAGGGGCGCCTGGGTGGCTCAGTCGGTTAAGCATCCAACTTTGGCTCAGGTCATGATCTTCCAGTTTGTGAGTTCCAGCCCCGTGTCGGGCTCTGTGCTGACAATTTGGAACCTGGAGCCTGCTTCAGATTCTGTTTCCCTCTCCCTCTACCCCTCCCCCACTCATGCTCTGTCTTTCAAAAATGAATAAATGTTAAAAAAAGTTTAAAAAGGATTTCACCATATTCATTTTGGGGGATACAAACATCCTATTTATAGCATAGACTTTGAAGTTTCCATTTTAATGGTTTTAACTGAAATCTTTTTTTTTTTTTTTAATTCTCCTGATTACTAATCAGGTAAATATTTTCATGTGTTAAGTAGGATGTTTGGATTTCCTCTTCTGTGAATTGCCTGTTTGTTTATGTTGTCTACTTCCTTGTTTTTCTTTCTGTTACTGATACATAACTTTAAATATTTAGGTTGATTTAAAAATTTAATATTTATTTAATAATATTTAATATTTCAGTTGATTACTAATCCTTTGTCAGTTGTGTGCATTACCAATATATCTTCTGGCAGTTTGTATTTCTTTATATATTGAATTCTTGAATTTTAATGTAACCCAAGTGTATCTGTGTTTTCTTTTTGAGTATGTGATTTTTTTTGTTTGCTTAGTTGTTCATTTGTTGAAGAAATTTCTTGCCTTGCAGTCATAAAGAGGTTTTATAATTTCTTTTAAAAGTTTTAAGTTTTAGGTTTCAATGTTTAAGTTTTTAATTCATCTGGAATTTATCTTTTAAAGTGCTATAAGATAGGAATTATGTGTATTTTTTCCGCTTGCATAATTAATTGCCCCAATAATTGTGTACAAATTCGTCCCCTCCAACTGGAATATAATGTGGCACATAGTTCAAGTTTCCACAGTTGCACGCCTAAGTTCTGCATTTCATATTCTTTTGCATTGGTTTGTTAACCTAACCCTGATGAAATACCCCATTCTCTCTCCTTTTTTTTTTTTTTTTTTTTTTTTTACTACTTTCTATAATTTATGTATTTTTTAAATTTACATCCAAGTTAGTTAGCACATGGTGCAACAATGATTTCGGGAGTAGATTCCTTAATGCCCCTTAGCCATTTAGCCCATCCCCCCTCCCACAACCCCTCCAGCAACCCTCTGTTTGTTCTCCATATTTAAGAGTCTCTTATGTTTTGTCCCCTTCCCTGTTTTTATATTATTTTTGCTTCCCTCCCCTTATGTTCATCTGTTTTGTATCTTAAAGTCCTCATGTGAGTGAAGTCATATGATATTTGTCTTTCTCTGACTGACTAAAAATACCCCATTCTCTTAACATAAGTTTATAATAAGTCTTGACAAATGAAAGGAAAGCCTCACCTGTTAGGCTTAAAATTTGTACTAACTCGTTCTTCATGTTTTGCTCTTTTCCATGAATTTTAGTTTCAGCTTATAAAGCTATACAGAGGTCCTGACATTTTTCTTTTGTTACTCACTCTCTATTTAGTCGATCTTAATAATGATACAAATGTATTAAGAAAAATTCGAGAAGAATATCTTATCACCCCAGAAAACCGCCATACAGTTGTATATTTTCTTGGATTTTATTTTGTACACTATATCTTAGTTTTTTAATGATAAGCTTGGTTCTCCCTGCTCCCCTTCCTCACTTTCATCCCTGGCCCTCTTTCTTTTCTTCTTTCTGCATCAATCTTTGAACATCTTCTAGCAGCTCAGCTCTGTCACATGTTATAAATTATAATCCCATACAGCTATTTAAATGCAGATTTTCTCAAAATAGCCCACATTGATCTTCGTCCCCAAATCTTAGTGGTTGAAACCATATTGGGATTTTTTGTTTCTCTGAGCTGACATATGACATAATCCTTCTACCTCGTTGTTGTCTAGCCTAAGTCTTTCTCAAATCTTGAGTAAAACAGTGTGGTTCTGACATACCTAACACTTAGGATGAATGTTGATTTGTTTTCTATGGACAGTAAGGTGAGTTTCTCCATACCCTACGATGCTATAATTCTATTGTCTCTTTGGCTTTTGGTAAGCCTGCTAGCTGGACACACCCATAAAATGCTGTAGAAAAGCTTAGAACTTCTACTTTGCTTAAAGTGCTGATGGGGTCGTTTTGTGTTCCAGGAGTTTCTGTCCAGGTCAACGTTAGTATTTTCTCCCTCCAATAAATACAGATTGCAATTTGAACTGATGTTTGGAGTATATTTTATAATGCTGATAAAAATCCATGGAAACCTGAACACATAAACAAGCAGTGGCGAGATGTTTCTAGACAAATACCAAATTCAGATTTGGGGGGTGGTGGTGCTCTGCTCGGAGCTACCCACGTCTCCACTGAGAACTCTCAGTGCTCTGATAATCAGATTGGCTCAGTGTCTTTCCCTCGCAGAGAGCATATCAGTGTCTCCCTTGGAATAAATTCCTTCGTAGCCAGAACAGAATCCAGCTTTCTTCTTCTCGTGGCTTTGCCACATTGTGTTCCTTCACCACCGACTCAGGGTGGAAATTTCAGAGTTCTGTGCTATCAGACCCATTGTGAGAAGCGCTGCCGTGCCTCGTGGCCATGAGCAAAAATCTCTGTCAACAGAGACTGTTTATCTGGGTTCCAAGCTAGCAAAGCTGATGAATTATACCTGCGTAAAGACCTTTGGTGGTTCCAGGACTGGAGAGACCTCTCCTATGAATAAAAAGAATGGAATTTATTTATTAAAAAAATTTTTTTTGTATTTATTTCTTTTTAAGAGAGAAAGACCATGAGCGAAGGAGGGACAGAGAGAGAGGGAGACACAGAATCTGAAGCAGGCTTCAGGCTCTGAGCTGTCAGCACAGAGCCCGACTCGGGGCTCAAACTCACAGACCGTGAGATCATGACCCTCATGAGCCAAAGTTAGATGCTTAACTGACTGAGCCACCCAGGCGCCCCTACTTTTTCTACTTTAAAAGAATGTTTCTAATAGTTACCATTGAATAAGATATTTGCTTTAGGTATTTGGTTGATTCCCATTCCCAGATTAAGCATATTTTTATATTCTTATTAATAGGATTAAAAAAAACCCATGAATGTGTTTTCAGTTCTAGCAAATGCATTTTCCGCAAATATTTAAAAAATTACATAACTTTCTTTGCTTTGTTAATGAGGTAAATTACATTAATAAATTTTCTAATATTACACCATGTTTGTATCCCTGGAGTAAACACAGTTTAGAGGAAGATTTTTTTATGTATTCAGATTTTAAGAAACAGTTTTTAATACTTTTGCATTCATGTTCATGAATGAGATTAGCCTATAGTTTTCCTTTGTCATAGTCTCTGTTGGTTTTGGCATAATGGTTACATTAGCTTAATTAAATGAACTGTAGAATTTGTCTTATTTTTCTATGCTCTGGAACATAAGATTGAGATTGCCTATTCTTTGAGTATTTGCTAGAACTTGCCTGTGACACTCTTTAGGTTCAGTGTATATGGCACACATGTGTGTGCGCATGTGTATTCAAGAGTGGTAGGTTTTGTTTTGTTTTGTTTGGTCTGAGAGAGAGAAACCACAAGCAGGGGAGGGGCAGAGAGAGAGAGAGAGAGAGGGAGAGAGAATCCCAAGCAGGCTCTGCACTGTCAGCGCAGGGCTTGATCTCACAAACTGAGAGATCATGACCTGAGCCGAAATCAAGAATCAGACACTTAACCAACTCAACCACTCACTTGCCCAGAGAGGGGTAGATTTTTAAAAAGTTGAAACACTTTGTTTAATGGTTATTGGTTTATTTAGGTTTAAAAAATTTCTCCTTAAGTCAATTTTGGTAAGTAATATTTTTCTACAAATCATTTTCAAATATATTGGCAAAAGCTGTATATTTCTTATGCTTTTTAACATCTTTCTCTGTAGTTGTGCCCCCTTTTTCATTCCTAGTATGTTTGCTTTTTTCTTTTTTCCTAATAAATCTTGCCACAGTCTATTTTATTAGTCTTTAAAAAACCCAACATTTGGTTTTGTTGGTTATGCTATTAACTTCTTGTTTTCTGATTCATTAATTTCTCTTCTTACTTTACTTTTTATTCTTTATGTGTCTTTGGGATTGCTCTGTTGTTCTTTTTCTAACCTTTTAAGTCGAATACTTTGTCCATTCATTTTCACTATTTCTTCTTTTTAAGGCAAACATTTATAGTGCTTCCCAAAGGGAGAAGTGACCCCAAATGCCAGGCTCACCTTCTGGAGTTCTTTCTCCTGGATCCTCACTATGTCATTCTTCATGGGCTCTTTAAGATCTCCAATGTGTTCTAGTAGACTTACTTTGTTGAGATATTTTGTTGAAGTCATTGTTGTAAATATTGCTGAGGTCATTATTGAGGTATAATCTGTATATAGTAAACTGTATATGTGTAAAATGTACAATTCGGTGATTCTTAAAAATATGTATGTATGTATGTATGTATGTATTTATTTTGAGAGAGAATGCAAGAGGGGGAGGGACAAAGAGAGAAGGAGACACAGAATCTAAAGCAGGCTCAGGCTCTGAGCTGTCAGCACAGAGCCTGATGCGGGGCTGGAACCCATGAACCTGAGCTGAAGTCAGATGCTTAACTGACTGAACCACCCAGGCGCCCCTGGTGAGTTTCGATATATGTATATAACCATGAAACCATTACCATAATAAAAATAATGAATTCATTTATCACTCCCAAAAGTTTCCTTGTGTCCCTTGGTAATCCTTCTTTCCCTACTCTCTGCCTCATCCCAACTTCCCATCTTCAGGCAACCACTCATCTGATCTACCTTCTGTTGCTGTAAACTAGTTTGCATTTTCTAGAACTTTATGTTAATGAAAGCATGAAAGTATTTACCTTTTTTTGGTCTGGATTCTTTCACTCAGCATAATTAAGATTTGTCTGTATTGTTGCATATACTTATCATTCACTCCTTCTTAAAACTGAGTAGTACTCCCTTATGTATATGTAACCACAATTTGTTTATCCATTCATCTGTTGATAGGCATTGGATTATTTCCAGTTTTAGGCTCTTACAAATAAAACATTTACCTAAAGTCTTTTGTGTGGACATATACTTTTATTTCTCTTGGGCAAATATCTAGGCATGGAATAATTGGGTCTGGTAGCATGGGTGCGTTTAAAAATATTTTGCCTTAGTGTCTCATCCAGGATAGTCAGTTGAATTACCTAAGTTACTATTATAAGAAGTAGAAGTTCCCTATATATTTTTCTTGTATGTTTGTGGTTTATATTTTTTATTTTCTTTTTCTTTTTTTAAAGTGTATTTATTTATTTTGAGAGAGAGAGAGAGAGAGAGTACAAGCAGAGGAGGGACAGAGAGAGAGGGAGAGAGAGAATCCCAAGCAGGGTCCACGCCGTCAGTGCAGAACCCGATGTTGGGCTCGACATCACGAACCATGAGATCAAGACCTGAACCGAAATCAAGAGTCGGACGCTCAACCAACTGAACTACCCAGGTGCCCCTTGTTTTCTTTTTCTTTCTGTTTTTCTATTTAAGTTTCTGATTCCACTGGAATTTCTTTTGGTGTACGGAATGAGGTATCTAACTTATTTTTCTCCATATGGTTAGTCAATTGTCCCAACACTGTTAATCCCATACATTTGGCAGTAATGTAAATAAATGGATACTTAAAGTGTACTTTTAAAACTCATCAGAATACTGGAAGAAGATTTGGAAATCTTGCTAATCGAAATAAACAGAAACAGAGATTTGTGGGATGCTTGGAAAGGCAGCAGGGAAGTGAACCATTCCCAAATGAAACATTAATTATGGTTATTCTGAGGATATTTTTTGCCATGCTTAATACAAGAGCAGACAACAAAAGACAATTTAACCTCAAATATTTATCTCAGACAATAACTTTATGTAGTTTGTACTTTTTCCTCAATAACAATTATGAAATTTAAGAAAAAAAAGTTGTTTTGAATTTTAATCATGTTAGTTAGATGTGAAATGAGGATAAAAAATGAAATAGTCTTTCAAGTAGACCAGTATGAAAATGTATAAAACACAAAGTTGCTGCAATTCTCTTATATGATTCATAGTTTAGAAACAAACATTTCTCCTTCCCAAGTTAAGATAAATCATCCATGAAGTGGCAAAATTTGCATTTCTCCACTGGAAAAAGAAGCTGCTACTCTTATTTCTTTTAGATTTGATTCCCAGTAAATGTGATGTGAACTTTTTGATTACCATGTTAATAAAGATAATTCTTGAATGTTATTATTTTAGATTGATAACCCTTGCTCAAGAACTGTGGATTGCATGTGGGATTTAAATATTTAACCTTTTCATAAGAAAATGAGCTTAATATAATGCATGATTTGTGCAAAATATAAATTTGCTTTTAAGAAGATTACATGAACTCGTTTCAAATACTGCAAACTCCGTTATAATTTTTTTTCTGTATGACTTCTCTAAGCTTTGAGCTATCTTACTTCAAAAGCATTTTAATTTATTCATTCAGCTAACATTTGTTTACTCCTTTATTCAACAGATGTTCACTGATTCTATAAATGCAGCCTAGGCCCTGTTGTAGATGTTGAGGATATAGTGTGAAACAAAGAAGGCAAAGTCTCTCATCTCATGGACTGTATGTTCTATTCCAGTGGGATAAACAGACAATGAACATGCAAATACACAAGTAAGATAATTGTAGGTAATAATAGATACTCTGAAGAAAATTAGGTGTGTAATATGAGGAAGAATGACTGAGGTGGGCAGCATACAAGAGCATGGCTCCCTAATACATACTGACGATTGGTGCCAAGCCCTCTGGCTCATGTGAATCCAAAATGGTACCTAAGATGGGCTTTGGAGAAGAGAGACCTGGGTTAAACTCATAGCTCTGCTTGGACGCAAGCAGATTTATCATAAACTAATATTGCTTCAGCCTCAGAAGGTATCCCTTCCCTTGCATATCCCCTATGAACGAAGGGAGTTGCAGAGTATTCTAGGTGGTGAGAACCAGGTAGCAACCAGGAAGCATTTTCTATGTAAGCATTCCAGGTGAATTGTTTAAACCTATCTCTGAAGAAAGGGATTTGCATATCTAAGAGTCAAGTAATTAGTGGTGGTTTCTATTTTCATTCTGAATATTCACTTTCATACTCACTTTTGTATTTGTATGTTTGAATTCTATTTCTTTGAGAGCCTCCCTAATCTAACTTGGATAAGCTTCAAGCCCTCCAAAACTTGGGTTCATTCCTATCTTGGCCATTGTCTATCCGTATGACTCTGGGTAGGGTATTGAAATTCACTGTTTAGTTTCCTCTTCTGTAAAATTGGAATAGTGCCCCGATCATCAGGTTGTGTAAGAATTAAATGAAATTAAATAATATTTTAAATGTTATGCACAGCATCTGACACATAGTAAGTGGTTACATAATAAGTGTTTATTAAGCTATTAAATTATAATAATAAACTATTACTATTATAAATTATGTTATAATTATAAACCCTCAAAGGATTTATAATTCTGGTGGAGAAACAAAATCAGCAGACATAGATCTATAGGACACTTGTATACAGAACAGTATAGAGGTTGAGATGTAGACTCTGGAGTCAGATAAACCTATTTAAATCCTAGTTCTGTGACTTATTTGCTGTGTGACCTTAAGCCAGTCACTTAAATTCCCTGAGTCTCAGGTTCGTCACTGGTAGAATGGGGATAATATTGGTGCATGGCAAATTTTTAATAATATCAAGGTATTTAAATTAGAGAAATTCTCTCACACAACCACAGGAGACCTTCATTAGACTGTCCATTGCTCCTTTGAAATGGAGAAAAATTGGAAACCACCCAATTTTTAAAAGAAGTTGTGTTATTCATACAATGGAAAATATAGGAATTAAAATGAATGAGCTAGTGTGAAAAATACAGGAATTAAAATGAATGAACTAGATCTATAGTTTTAATAGTAATAAACCTAAAAGCACAATACTGACTAAGGTAAAGCAAATTACAGAATGTTATATATATTAACAACGCTCATGTGAAGTAAAAAAATCACATAAAATATTACCACATATTATTTATGAATATGTGTGTTTTGATTATCCATTGCTTCATAATAAACCACCCTAAAACCTATGGCTTAAGTCAACAATTTTTTTTTGGCCTTAAATTCTGCATTCTGGACTTAACTCTGGGCAGTTCTGCTGGTTTTACTAGTCAGTCACTCACTTGGTGGCTGGCAGGCCATCTGGAGCTGAGGTCGGTGGTACCTGGAACAGCCGAAATGTTCTCTTTCTGCGTATGGTTTTGGAACTTCTCATTCCCATGTAATCCCACTTAGTCATCATATGTAGTCCCATTGACATGTGGACCCTATGTATGATCTCTCCTATAGGCTGTATTTCTTACATGGTGGGTCAGGACTCCCAAGAGTGAAAAAGTAGAAGCAGCCAAGAATTCTTAAAGCCTAGTCATGGACTTGGCCCTGTGTCAGTCCTACCATTCACAGACCAGCTCAGGCTCTAGGAAGGGGGTCTACTGAATGGTGTGAATTCATTGGAGGCAGCTAATGTAACAGAGCACCACAGTGTGTGCCCACAGTGTGGGCAGAAGACATGAATAGACGTTTCTTCAAAGAAGATATGCAGATGTCCAACAGACACATGAAAAGGTGGTCATCATCCCTTATTATCAGGGAAATGGAAATCAAAACTACAATGAAGTATCACCTCACACTAGAAATGGCTAGAAACACAACACAAGAAACAACAGGTATTGGTGAGGATGTGGAGAAAAAAGAATCCTCGTGCACTGTTGGTGAGAATGCAAACTGGTGCAGCCACTGTGAAAAACAGTATGGAGTTTCCTCAGAAATTTAAAAATAGAACTACCTTATAATCCAGCAATCACACTACTGGGTTTTTAACCCAAAGAATACAGGTATGCTAATTCAAAGGGATACGCCCTCCCCTATGTTTAAAGCAGCATTACTTACAATAGCCAAGATACGGAAGCAGCTCTGGTGTCCATCAACTGATGAATGGATAAAGAAGATGTGGCATGTACATATATCCACAATGGAATATTACTCAGCCATAAAAAAGAATGAAGTCTTGCTATTTGCAATGACATGGATGGAGCTAGAGAGTATAATGCTAAACAAAGTCAGTCAGTCAGAGAAAGACATATCATGATTTCACACATGTGAATTTAAGAAACAAACAACAAAGCAAAGGAATGAGAGAGAGAGGGACAAAGCGAGAAACAATTAATTATACAGACTCTTAATTAGAGACTTAATTATAGAGAACAAACTGATGGCTACTAGTGGGAGAGGGGTTGGGTGGGGGAATGAGTTAAATAGGTGGTGATTATGGACTGCACTTGTGATGAGCACAGGGTGATGTATGCAAGTGCTGAACCATTATATTGTACACCTGAAAGTAATATAACAATGTTAACTGACTGGAATTGAAATAAAAATTTAAAATATATATAGGGAGGTTTAGGTTAATAACCCGAAAATCCGGCATGCTTTGTGTCTAGGAACATTGTCTTTCCTTCATACCATGGCTCTTTGCATGGTAGCACATCTCCTCTGATTAACACAGAAACAGGCAACCTCAAGGTCAGAGTTTTAAATATGATGATTAAAGTGCATCTTTATAAACACTTAGTATGATATTGAATGTTGAGTTTTATAGTGTGATGAAAGCAAATGTGCTCACAATTATTCAGTTCATCCAAGATTTCCCTGTATCATTGGAGAACAGCCCAGGATGGCATAAATGACAGGCTGGGCATGAGGCTGTTACAAATATGAAGATCCATGTGGGCTGCAGACATCAGTGAAAGAAAGCTTCCAGAGGATGTGTGATCTGAATTAGACTTCAGCAATCGGGTTGGCTTGGACAAGCGGATCAGATGGCTCGGGATTCAGGACATCAGAGGAGAGGAGAAATGTTCTAGAAGAGAGTGAGAATCCCAAGTGTAAGAGGTTGGGTAGGGGAAAATATGGAGGTCCTTACGAAGAGCTTTAATGACGTGTCAAAGGGTCAGAAGAGCATTTTAACAATAACACAAAATGTGAAATTTCATTTAAAGGAGAGACCTTATTTGAATTGAAAAACGATTTTAAATTTTGTCTCTGTTACTAGTTAAGTTTATATTACAGCTGGCTAAGACTTTGACTTTTAAGCGACAAAATAGAGAAAACAATTATTCCATGTTGGCACTGAAACCTTGGGTCACAAGTCTGAGAAGTGACTTAGTCACTCATGACTTGCCCAAACAATTGAGACTGGGGGTGACTCATTAGTGGTCTGTTTTATTAATAATGGTTATTCAACTAACAGAAGGGGAATACTTCCCAGATGATGAGTATGCCTAGAAACCAACTTAATAGGCCTTGGGTAACCCTGAATGTTGGGGCAAGAACTGCCCACAGGAGCAGGGGTGTCTACCATATTCTAGGCAGTTGTAGACAGTAGATACTGCACTGAAATTTGTGCCTGTGTGGCTAGACAGGGGAATGAGAAGGTTCTGTAATGAAGTGGAGGAAACTTTAAAAATAATTCAATATTGAACAAAAAACATTCCTCTAAGAAGAGAGTTTCGTGTAACTGTTCTGTTTAGGCAATTTGAATTAATGGCCTCCTGCCCAACATAAGCCTGGGGCAGCCATGATTTAATACCCTTTTAAAGAATGGACAAGCAGAGGGCAGCAAGGCAGATCATTACAAACAACTTCAGGAGCCAAGAGCCAAGGACCATGAGCAGGTGAGAGTCCGGGAGAGGCCAGCAGGCAAAGAGTGTGGCAAATTGGACATCTGGCCGTGACCCATTGAGCTTTGTGTTACCGTGAGAGAACTCTTATCTCTGGTGACTCCATTTGGACCAAGTGTCTGTGAGTTGTTCAACCTTGGCTGACAAAACTTGGGTTTTGTTTGTGTGTTGTTCTACAATGGCTAACACTTGGGTGTTAGTTGTAGAAATGTAAGCAAGACACATGAAGTGCTTAAGTTACTCTCTTGAGATAAAATATTTTAAAGCCCCTGGTCCCTTCCCTCCCCTCCCCTTCACTCCTCTTCTCCTTCCCCTCTCTTTCCTTTTCTTTCTTTCCCTTCCCCTCTCTTCTTCTCCCCTCCCCTCCCTTCCCTTCCCTTCTCTTCTCTCTCCCTACCATATGTGTAATGAAGATATTGGACCTTTTATTTTTTTAACTTAAATTCAAGTTAGTTAACATACAGTGTATTATTGATTTCAGGACTAGAACCCAGTGATTCATCACTTACATATAACACCCAGTGCTCATCCCAACAAGTGTCCTCCTTAATGCCCATCACCCATTTAGCCCATACCCCCACCTATCTCCCCTCCAGCAACCCTCAGTTTGTTCTCTGTGTTTAAGAGTCTGTTATGGTTTGCCTTCCTCTCTGTTTTTATCTTATTTTTCCTTCCTTTCCCCTATGCTCATCTGTTTTGTTTCTTAAATTCCACATATGAATGAAATTGTTTATTTGTCTTTCTCTGATGTATTTTGCTTAGCATAATATTACTCTAGTTCCATTCACGTTGCAAATGGCAGGATTTCATTCTTTTCGATTGAGAGATACTGGACTTTTAGAGCTTTCATGTGGGTATCTTTAATTATAAAGTAATGAAGTTAAAATGTCATGGCAAGTTTTGGATATAAGATTAATGGCAAACTGTGATGTTAAATGCACAGTTTAAGTCAATGATCTCTAACCACTTTTGATTATGTAAGTTGTAACTCTATCCAATTTTTAAAAAATGTTTTATTTTTGAGAGAGCACATGTGGAGGAGGGGCATAGAGAGAGGAAAAGAGGATCTGAAGCAGGCTCTGGTCTGACAGCAGTGAGCCCGATGTGGGGCTTGAACTCACGAACCGGGAGAACATGACCTGAGCTGAAGTCAGACACTCAACTGACTGAGCCACACAGGTGCCCCGCTCCATCACAATTTTTGAGTATGTACTCTTAATATGTGGAATTTATTTATTTATGCACTGTATACATTTACTGCAGTACTAATTAAATTGAACTTCTCATATTTTCCTCCTCTACCTTAATGGATCAACTTATGTATTTGGTGATACAGGAACCCCCTCCGTCACCAATCCCACCAACTTCACATAATGGTTGAAACAGTTAACTAGTTTTAAAAAAGAGGTTTAAAAAAATATTTTCTTAAAAAATTTTTTTTAATGTTTGTTTATTTAGTTTTGAGAACGACAGAGAGAGAGCACAAGCTGGGGAGGGGCAGAGAAAGAGAGAGAGACACACACACACAGAATCCAAAACAGGCTCCAGGCTCTGAGCTGTCAGCACAGAGCCTGATGCAGGGCTCCAACCCAGGAACCGTGAGATGATGACCTGAGCCAAAGTTGGATGCTTAACCGATTGAGCCACCCAGGTGTCCCTAAAAAATACTTTTTTAATCCTAATCATGGGAGAAGAAATGATCTATAATTTTCAGAATTTAATCTTTGTTATCAATATTGTACTTTCTGAGACCTACCCTTGATTTCATAAAACCAGTAAATAAAATCTCAAGAAACAGTGACGTGTAGTAGGAGTAGGGGATTCTTTCTGTTGGGAGGTGGTGCAGGGCAAAAGTCAGGAACAGAAGACAAATTTAAATTTAATTTTAATTTTACTGTGCATCTACTTGGTGTCAGGCATCAGGGACACCAAGCTAGGGAAGAAATGTTCTCTCCAAGTTGCTTATAAAGGCCTTAGTGACTTAGAGAAATTTATCCTTTTGGAGGAAAGAGCCAGATAACCCCACCTATGCAAGCATTAGCTAAATCCACATGAAAGGGAACAATGGGTAGAAACAGAAAAGTTATTGCCACAGATTAAGGAATATTAGTTGACTATCCATTCTGTGCCATGGTCTTTTATATATGTTACATTGTTGGATATTCTCGGGAACTCTGTAAGACAGGCATCGCTATCACTATTTTACAGAGGAGAAAGTGCAAACTCATATAGAGGAAGTAGTTCGTATGGGGTCAACAGCCAGTAAGTCGTAGGGCTAGGGTTCCGCCCTGATGTAAATAGTTACTATTTATTGGATGTTTGGGGCAGTGATGAGTACTTTATTTATATTCTCTTCTTAAGTCACCAGAACAACCCTATGCATTGCTGTCGTTTTGCCCGGTTTACAGATAAGGAATCTGGGGTTTGGAGAGCTGCTCGTGGTGGACAAGCACCAAGTGGCCGGATGGTCATTTGACCCCTTTCTCTGAGTTTGCTTCTCTTGATGATGGAAGAGGTGTCGGGGCAAGGGTGAGACCGACCAGGGAACCAAGGAGTAGCCTGTGGTGTGAAGGGACGGTGGGTTCCAGCGCTCCGAATGGCAATTGCTTGCTTATAGTCTTGTTTGTAGCCGTAGCAATATAGGATGTATGTAAATGGTTGGGTGTGCTTTAGCTAAATATTCAGTAAATTTGCTTTTAATCTTACCCATTGGTCCCGAGTATTACATCTTCCCAAGATGCTTCTAGGTAGAAAGGTCTAGACCTGACATAAATTTTACTGGCTCTACTGACCATCTCAGCCCTGACATAAATTTTACTGGCTCTACTGACCATCTCAGCCCTCATGCCGTAATTATTGGTGCCCTGGCTGACAGAGACCCCTAGACTGGATTTATTCTGCTTCCTCAGAGGGCTGATGTTAATCACATTTATTTCTAGCCTGTTCTTAAAGCTTGCCATCCACATTCGTCCTCATTATCCTCCCCACGCCCTTCTGAGTCACCTCACCTGAAGGTCTTAGAGCTGTGCTCCGCTTCAGGCGCAGTGGGCGACCACATAGGTAAATAATGTTTTTATTCTTTCCTGACCTCATAAAAGTAGAGTTGTGACTCAGTTACATTCTCCAGAGAGTCAAACTTTTATTCGTGTGTGTCCAGGCAAGGAGTTCGTCACACAAACAGTGAGGGGTTGCTAAGCAATGTAATACACACTTCATTAGCTGCAGCAGTGGAGTTGTTTGCTCTCAGTGCGGTGACAGGTGGGGGATTCCAAGCTAAAGTCCTGATGACATGGGTACAGTGAGGTCTGGAAGGCTCAGACGTGGTATCGTTTGGTTTGAACCCCATGTTCTCCTTTCTCCTTCCCAAATATCTTTGGACGGGTTTAGCCCTATGTAATCAGGAGTGAAATAGGCTGTGTAAGAATGGGAGAGGGCGCTAATGCACTGTTTCATTCGTGCTTAGTATGTCCGTTAGCTGAGATATCAATATATCCTGGCTGTGTGTCTGTATAGGGGGTTGGGGGGGAGGGTAGAAAGAAATAATTTAACTTTACGAACACCCATGGCTAACTTCTACTGGTTCTTTAGGTTTCAGCCTAAATATCACTTTTCCCTAAAAGCCTCCCAAGAGTGGATTAGGTGTCTCCCGGTATGGATATTTGTTGTTATTTCTGGTTAACATCCAAAAGCTCTACTGAATTTGGGGCAGAGTTCCCTTACATGTAGTATTTGTGGGATCCCTTCCTCTTCTCATGCAAGAAGCTGAATGAGGGCAGATTTCTCTCCCACCCTCTGGCAGTCCAAGTCTCATCCAATCCGATTCTATTTTCTGCCATTTTGGATTGTGAGTGACTGACAGAGAGACAAGCCTTTTCTTTGCCTAGACCGGCCAGAAGTAGTTCCCAGGCTTGAGCCGGGAGCTTTGGAGAAGCCACTGTCTCATGAGCTCCCAAGGTATTGCTATTAGTTTCTTATGGCTCTCCTAACAAATTATCATGAATTTTGTAGATTAAAACAACAGAGGGGCACCTGGGTGGCTCAGTCGGTTGAGCATCCGACTTCAGGTCATGATCTCACCGTTCCCAAGTTCGAGCTCCGCCTCGGGCTCCGTTCTGACAGCTCAGAGCCTGGAGCCTGTTTTGGATTCTATGTCTCCCTTTCTGTCTGTGCCCCTCCCCCACTCATGCTCTGTCTGTCTCTCTCTCTCTCAAAAATAAATAAATATTTAAAAAAAAAACAAAACAAAACAACAGAAATTTGGCCTCTCACAGTTCTAGAGGACAGAAGTCCGAAGTCAGTGTCCCTGGGCCCAAATCAAAGTGTTGGGTGGGCCATGCTGGCTCCAGAAAGGGAGAATCCCTTCCTTCTTTCTTCCAGCTCCCAGCTCCTTGTGGCCGCCGTCATCCCTTGGCCTATGGCTTGTGGCTGCATCACTCCAGGCTCTGCTCCTGGGGTCACATTGTCTTCTCTTCTCTGTGTGTTAAATCTCCCTCCACCTCCCTTTTTATAAAGATCCATGTGAATGCATTTGGGACCCACCCACATCACCACAATAAACTCCCCATCTTAAGATCCTTAATTATATCTGCAAAAACTTTTTTTTTTTTTTTGTCATATAAATTAACTTTCAGAGGTTCCAGGGATTGGGTTGTGGATATCTTTTGGTGGCCATTTTTCAGCCTTTTGTGCAGTATCCTCAGTTTACCCCTCTGTAGCTTACCCCTCTGTAGTTCAGGAGGTCAGTTTACTTGTCTGTCTCCCTTCCTAGACTGTGAACTCCTGGAACTCAGAAGCATTCGCCTTGCCTATCACTTATTCCTGGTGCCAAAGTTCTGGTGGGCACCCAAAGGCACTTGTTGAATGAATCAATAAACAAGTTCAAGCCAAGATACAATCAATGTTACATCCTTTTTTTCAACACCAGGTTTGAAGTTTAAGATTTTAGGGGTGAATTTTTTCTTGTAAATAGGCATGTTGATATCAACACTATCTCTCTGTTTAATCGAGTTAGTTTTGCTTTCAGACCTCTCATGGTGCTCCTCACAGCACTAGGCCAGCAGACATGAAGCTAGTGTATCCCATCCGACTCCTAGGGCAGACACGGCTCTTCCCTCAAAAGCTCAAATGCTGCCTTCGAATCCTTGACACAGCCTTCCAGGCAGCTGCTCCCTACCAGGTGAAGTTGGCGGGCAAGAGAAAATTTTTCATGTCGTCATAACCAGAAGATAAAAAGCCAACCTCCTCAGTCAGGTCCCACCTTGCTTGGCCACTTCCTCTTTCATTATTTTTAGCAGTAACTCTCTACTTTAGCTGGGATCAAACATACCACGTTCATTCTCCACTCTAAGTTCATAATGTCCTTCTCTCTTTCCTATCCAAGGTAGTAGCCCCCCTTCAGCTTCCAGTGCAAGTGCCCCCTTCAAACAGAATAGATATTTCAGTAACCTTGACGCATATAGTGAGTTTTCTTCATGCTGCCGAATGCAGTTTGTTTTCTCCCCAGGTCTCCGATTATAATTTACCCCAATAATGTTCCTTTACTTACTCCATCATACTGACATTTAATTTATTATCTCTCCCCAAATTCCAATATGTTAAACTCTTTATTTCTATTCTGGGTTTCTCGGAGGAGACTCTCATAACCTGCAGAAGGCTCTATCCATTGCCAAGTGGTGCTGGTGTGGCCCCCAGCTATGTTACACCTGGTTAGAGCCAGGTTCCAGGTGTGTCTGATTCTGACCAATTGGAATCTGAACTCTGTTTCTGGGCCAAGTTGGAAGGATCCAACTTCCAGGACAAACAGTGTAGGCACTAATCAATGCACTCTTTCCCTGCCTTCAGCATGGAGAATACAGCAGATGTTTCCCCACCGTCTTTTTAGCTGTATTATACGCCACCAAACCCACTTAACCTTGGAGGAATGACAGTGTGCAAATAAATTACCAAGCTGTTGCCTTGCTTCAGAGTTATGGGTTTCAGCTGCCAGATATATAATATTAAACAGGTACAGACTGTAATGCACCATCTTTCTTACAGGAAGAGAAATCAAAAGTGGGACTTATTGCCTAAACCTGGTTTATGATAGAATGTGGTTTTGATGGAAGTGGCTAAATTTTTTTTTTAATCACCCAAAGCTACCCTGGTTTGGATGTTGTAATTCTTTTATTTTTTGTAGTTGCTTCAATCTCTGGGATCAATTCTAATAGGATCAGTACCGTTATTCATGATGATATGTAGGTGGTGGAAGAGTCAGACTCTGCCGGAAATGACTTTTAGGTAGATAAACCTCCTTAGGCAAGGGAAACAAAAGCAAAAATAAATGATTGGGACTACAGCAAAATAAAAAGCTTCTGCACAGCATAGGAAACAACCAACAAAACTAAAAGGCAACCTACTGAATGGGAGGGGATATTTGCAGGTGACATATTCAATATAGGGTTAGTATCCAAAATATATAAAGAGCTTATACAACTCAACACCAAAAAAACCAAATAATCCACTTAAAAAAGAGCAGAAGATATGAACAGACATTTCTCCAGAGAAGACATCCAGATGGCCAATAGCCACATGAAAAGATGCTCATCATCACTAATCATCAGGGAAATGCAAATCAAAACCACAATGAGACACCACCTTACTCCTTCAGAATGACTGAAATCAAAGATACCAGAAACAGCAGGTGTTGGCAAGGATGTGGAGAAAAAGGAACCATCGTTCCTGCAAACTGGTGCAGCCACTGTGGAAGTTTCCTCAAAAAATTAAAAATAGGATTACTGTATGATCCAGTAATTCCACTACTGGAATTATTCTTTGCCCAAAGAATATGAAAACACTAATTTGAAAAGATATATGTACCCCTATATTTATTGCAGCATTATTTACAAAAGACAAATTATGGAAACAACCCTGAGTGTCCACTGATAGCTAAATGGACAAAGAAGATGTGGTATAGATGATAGATAGATAGATAGACAGACAGATGTAGAATATTACTCAACCATAAAAATAATGAAATCTTGCCATTTGCAACAACATGGATCTAGAAGGCATAATGCTAAACAAAATAAGCCAGAGAAAAACAAATATCATATGATTTCACTCATATGTGGAATATAAGAAGCAAAACAAACATAGAAAAAAAGAGACAAACCAAAAAACAGACGCTTTAGAGAAAAGACTAGTGGTTCCCAGAGGGGAGGTGGAGGTGGGGGGGATGGGTGAAACAGATGAAGGGGATTAAGAGTGCACTTCTCATGATGAACACTGAGTAATATATAGAATTGTTGAATCACTATACTGTACACCTGAAATGAATATAACACTGTATATTATTAACTGCATTGGACTTAAAAATAAAAAAATATTAAAAATGCTAAAAGAAAACAAAAAGGAAATGGCTCTTAGGGCTGGGAGTTTGGGCTGCAAGACCTCTCAGTCCAATCTCACAGTACAGTGTCTATCTCTTCAAATCTTGGGAAGTAAAATTGGGGCCATGAGCGGCACACCGTGTGCAGAAGACACCACAAGGGCCTTAAATCATCGAGCTGTTCTTTGGCTGCTGTATTTGGAGCAGCCTCATCCGATGTCCACAGACGGTCCCAGCTCCAAACCGTCTCCCCCCTTACTCCCCCTTTCCAGCTGTGTCTCTGCATTGTGGCCTGAGATCCGCAAAGGCCATCTGTTCTTCTTTCTCCTCCCACATCAACCATACTAAGGCAATACATGAAAAAAGCTTTCTGCACTTTGGCAGGTTTAGAAAATCCATTACACTTCTCACTGTTGGAAAGAGTGAGTCAATGTACTTTTGTATCAGTTTCTAAAGTGTTTGATTTTTTAAAAAAATTTGGCTCCATCTATCATCTTATATTGAATTCTCTTGCGATTTTGACTTCTCTGACTCAGGGAAGATCATCACAGGGAAAATGGAAATATTGTCCCCTGTTGTCCCCAGACCTCCAAAAGAGCAGAGACTTAACTAACCCAGCTTGGTAACCTTTGCTTCTCCTCTTTTAGAGGTGACGTTGCTGAGGAAAGAATGATCAAAATGAAGATGCCCACGGGACCACAGAAAGGCAGGAGCGGAACTTGGGCTGGATCCCCGCCTTGAGTAACAGACCACGGCAGGACTCTCTAAAAGCCTCACCTAACACAACAGGGTTGTGCTTCGTGCTTAAAGAACATAATGCTTTCTAAGCGGTTTTGTTGTTTAGATATTGTCAAAACCTCTGACATAACTGAGATAAATGTCTCTCATCTTTTAAAGTAAAAATTGCATCGAAAAGTCTATTTATGTAGGTATTTGATACCCTATGCCAGTATCTTTTGGGGGATGGGAAGCCTTTAGCATCTGCAGCTAACTGCCCAAAGCAGCTTCCAAAACCCAATTTCTGCTTGTCCTCCAGGCCAGAGGCAGAGCAGTTAGAAACCAGGTCCCTGCTGCATCATTCGCTTTGCAGCATCAAAATATGGAAATGTCGCTGGTGTTTAGGTTGTTTTCCAGCATGCAATGCCGACCATCTGATGTTTGTGCTAAGTGGGATTACTGAGAGAAATATCAGCGGGGCAGCTTCCCAACATGACAGATTGTGGGAAGGTCTCTCAGCTACAGGAAATGGGCATTTGGATTCTCCAACGTCCATTCCGGAAAGAGAGGCGACCCCGCATTCCTCAGATGCCCGGTATTTCACCCTCTGTTCCAACCTCACATAAACATCTAGTCAAGGTTTTGAGGCAGGCAGGCAGGCAGCATTGATTAGTGTTGTCGGTAACCAATAATGAATTACCTTAATTTGAAAAGAATATTTGGTTCCCCGCAAAGCCCTGTTACCTGGTTTCTGAAAGGCAAGAATGTTCTCAGAGAAAGGACTTTCCTTCACAAATGTTGGATTCGTAAAGGATGAAGTCATGACAAGAGACAAGACCTTGCAAGGGCACGACTCTCATTGTTTACAGGGACAGAATTGCTTTTCAGACTTTCATGTGCTCACCAATTTCAAACAACAATCATGCTTCTGCAGTGGGGCCTCTGACTCAGAATTTCCAACCAGCTCCTAGGGGATGGCTGGCGGTGCTGGCCCCGTGGACCCCGTTCCGGGGGTGGCGGGGGGGGAGGCTTCTGTCAGTGATTCTTGTGTGGAGGCAGAGAAGGTATATATAGGAACCACCTGAAGGAAATTCTTTCAGAATACACATTCCCTGTCTCCCCCACAAGAGCTAGCAAAGTGGGCATAATGAGGGGCCTGTGGATTTTTAAAAAGCATTATTGAGATATAAGTCGCAAACCAGAAAACCCACTCATTTTAAGTGTACAATTCAGTGGTTATTAGTGTTAGTCATGCAGCCATCACCATAAACTTATTTTAAATCATTTCCGTCACCCCAAAAAGAAACCTCATTCCCATTCCATCATTCCCCATTCGCACCCCCCAGCTCTAGGCAACTACCAATCTACTCCCTGTCCCTATGAATTTGTCTTTTCTGGATTTTCATATAAGCAGAATTATCCAATACGTGGCCTTTTGTGTCCAGCTTCTTTCACTCAGCATAATGTTTTTGAGATTCATCCACATTGTAGCGTGTGACACTACTTTGTTCCTTTTTATGGCCGCATGTGCTTGCAAAAAGCTCAGGGTGATTCCATGGCTTTCTGGTTAGAGGACCACCAAATATACTGATATGCTAAATCAGGTTAGAAATCATCTTTTTTTTTTTCCCCCAAAATGAAGAAGCAGAGAGACCAAACAATTCCTTCACGTAATTAGTAATCAAAACCAATATCTTTCAACTTCAAACCCAAGGTCTTTCCCTGCTGCTCGTTCTGTGAACCCAGCTGTGACAGATCTAAGGCCACCTGAGACAAAGTGCTTTTCCAGAGCTCACTCACCAGAGTGCGGCTGGGATGCCTTTGCAACAGTCTTCACAAAAGGGGAGCATTCAAAGAAACATTTCCAGCTTCAAGAAAATCTTGTAAAGTCTTTAAAGTCTTTATCGAAATCCCTGGAAGAGACACATTGCATTTCGTGACGCATAGCAAGATAATCCTTTTTGAGTGTCACGTCTCCACATTGCACTGGCCCCACCTAGGATGGCCCTCTGTCTTTGCTCTCTCTTGGGTGTCCGCCTCTAACTCCACCTTGTGTTGGCTGAGTTTTCAGCTGCTTCCTCCTCCAGGAAGGAGTTATTTTCTTTGGTACTTCGCCCTTGCCCTTTAATGCAAATCAACTTAGTCATTCTAGGCTATTCTTTCCCTTCTCTGTCTGTCCCTTCATCCATTTCTCAGAGTGGCACTCTAACGACTGGTGAGGTTGGACAAGGCTATGGCCACTTTGGAGTACTTTCTGTGCTGTTTTATAATGTTAGAGGTGGGTTGAGTTTTGGACTACTTATCTTTTGAAGAGGGGTCCAATGGGCCAGGCATCAGTGCTGCCTGGCTGATGTCTGGTCAAAAGAGAGATCGGAAGTCATCCTTCTTCTTGCATTGCTGCCATCCCAGGGCTCTTAGCCCCAGTTCAGGCCGGAGTCAAACTTCTTGGTAAAGACCTAATGAAAAACTGCTACCTAAAGAACGTTGACCCTTTTCTCACTTAATAGTTCTTCCTTCCCCCCTAATCTATTAGTTGTCCTCTTGTTCTGGATGTGGTTGAACTGTGCACACGGTCTCTTGAAATTCAGGCTGTTACATGCTGGACGTGGAGCACGGCAACTTGGTAACACAACAATTTTAGCGTCTCTGATCTCAACTTTGCCGGTGGCATGGGTCCTCCTCCCTGCCTTGAGGTTCTTTTCCTCATTGAAAAATGGAAGACCTGCCTACTTGGAACCTTGGGATCTCAGAAGGATAGAACTGGAAGGGTCCTTTGAATGTATCTTCTTCAACATGCCCGTTTTTCAGGTGAGGAAACTGAGACCCTCAAGAGTGAAGTGTCTTGTAATTGTTGGCATTTCAGCTCCATTTGTGTGTACCTAGCTGTGTGAGAAACAGAAGGGAAGAAGTGAAAGAGAGTAGATTCTATAGAAAGTAGAGAGCAGAAAAAGATATACTGGAAACTGGGAAAACAATAGCATTTGAGATGGAAGTAAATTTCTAAACTGTCTCGGTCACCCTCATCATCTGAGGCAAGGGAGTGATGAGAATATTAGTGTGCAAAGCTGGTGTTAGATGGGGAATATATTAGAGTTTTAAGGGAAAAAAAATTCTAGAAAGTTTCTGGAAACCATGTGTCGAACACAGTTCTGGCACACAGCGAGAGCTGAATAAATATTTGTTGATTGATTCAAGTAGCCTTATAACAGGTAGGCATGCTCCACAATGTAAAGGCAACCTTGCAAAATATGTGCTTAATTAATAGGCTGCGATTTCTGCGTTTGGTTTGCAGGTCTCTATGGGTACCAGCTGCAGCCATGAATGTCACCCTTTCTTCTACTGTCCCTTCTACTGGTCTTTGAAGCTCCCCATTAGCGAAGAGACTGTGTCTCTTTACCTGTAGCAAATCCAGTTGAATTCAATTCCCCAATCAAGACATCCTGAGCACTCCCTACTTATTAATCTTTCTTGGAGAATGGAACTCAAAGGGAATATCAAGGAGAGACCGGGAACATTACGTCTTGTAGGTCTGACGTCTGATTTTTGCTTAATCACAGCAACCAGGAGTAACGGTACATAAAGCTTGCAGGACACTATCACGTACATTTTCTCACTTGGTTACCTCCATAATCCTGTCAAGCCCGGGGCTCCCAAGAACAAACATCAGGCTTCCCATCCCAGGTCAGTGCCTGGTTTCCTGTCTGCTCTGGGTTCTTTCAGCCCTGGCCCCTCAGTGAGGTTTCCATGGCACTCTGAATGATTTATCCCAGCATCTCTCACAGGGCCTTTCCAGGGTGCTTTTGGGCAGTGTACCCTTGGGCAGAGCTTCCCTTAGGGCTTGGGGGCCCTGCAACCCTCGCTTCCCTCGGGAGATGTTCTGTGCTCAGAGGCCATGACTCATAAGCTACAGGAAGTTCTTGGCATGCTCCCTGCACGCTGAAAGAAAATTAACGGCTCTGAAGTTGTGTTTGGTGAGGAAGAAGGACACAAGCAATGACTGCAAAGTTCCTGACTGGAAAGTACCTGCTGATACCTGGGGAGGTTGGGCCCTGGTTTGGCAGAACTGGTGAGTCCTACATTACATTGTGGGCCCGACAGTTTGAGTGAGGGTCTCAGGGACACCTCCATTTCACTCAACTTGCATCTCTCGATATGAGTCAGGTTCTCTGGACTCTTTTTTACATCTACTGGGCTTCTTGCCTCAACCTGCCCTCCTCAAAATACTGTTGCGGATTTGTTTTCTCTCCTCCTCCTCAAGCCATCAACAGTCCTCATTCCCCTGTGAGTCTTGGCTCAGCTAGCACTGAGGAGGAAAGTGCTGGTTATAAGAAGCCTCGTGTAGCCTTACAAAGGCCATTCTATAAGGAGGGGATTATCATTCATGCATTCATTGACTCATTCATTTTTTTCAAATATGTGAATATTAATTAAGATCCCACCATGTACTAGATCCTGGGATACAATGGCAAGCAAATACTACCTGTTCTTCACACTGACGGAGCTGATAAAAGGGTCTGTTGACAGGGCAGGACAGATGGTTAAGCAGGCGATAACAGGACAGTGTGAAAGGGAAGGACACTGGGCCTCAGAGCTTATGGCAGGAACATCTGGTTGCTTATAGGTGGAGTCAGGGCTTCTTAATTCAAACATTATTATTTTTTTAATTTTTGAAGTTTATTTCTTTATTTTGAGAGAGTGGGTGAGCACGGGTTGGGGAGGGGCAGAGAGAGGGAGAGAGAATTCCAATCAGGCTTGGTGCTGTCAGCATAGAACCCGACACAGGACTCGAACTCGTGAACCGTGAGATCACCACCTGAGCTGAAATCAAGAGTCGGACGCTCAACCAACTGAGCCACCCAGGCGTGCCACTGCTTTTTAATTCAGAAGGGAAATTCTGAGGGTAGAATCTCAGGCAATGCAACAGGCTGCCGTGGGAGAGGCTGGCGCTATGAGCTCGGGTCCCAGTCCCAGCCTTGGTCCTAACTAGCCAAGTGACTTTCGGAGGTCAGTTTACTTCTTGACCTTGTTTTCCTTCTCAGCGCAATAAGGGCCTTGGTCTTGATGGTATCTAAGGTCCCTCCAAATGGTAAAACATTTGGTGAGGACTGGCTACATCTGTTCTTTCTTGAAGACACTGATTGTCTTAAAATTTAATTTTTTATTTGAGGAGTAACTGACAAATATAATTGTAGATATATATATATATATTTTTTAATCTTTTTTTTAAAGTTCTTTTTAAAAAAAATTTTTTTAATGTTTATTTATTTTTGAGAGAGAGAGAGAGACAGAGTATGAGCAGAGGAGGCTCAGAGAAAGAGAGGGAGACACAGAATCCGAAGCTGGCTCCAGGCTCCGAGCTGTCAGTACAGAGCCCGATGTGGGGTTCGAACTCACAAACCGTGAGATCATGACGTGAGCCGAAGTCAGATGCTTAACCGACTGAGCCGCCCAGGTGCCCCTAATTGTATATATTTAAAATGTGCAATGTGATGATCTGATGTACATACACACCGTGGAAGGGTGACCAGGTCAAGTTAACTAACACATCCATCAACTCACATAGTTAATCACTCACCCCTTTTTTTTTGTGGTGAGAATGCTTAAGATCTATTCTCAGCAATTTTGAACTATATGATACTGTATTATTAATTATAGTCACCATGCATTTATTAGATTCTCAGAACTTACTTTTCTTATGATTGAAAGTTTGTGCCCTTTGACCTATCTCACACTATTTCCCCCTCTCCTCAGTCCCTGGGAACTGCTATTCTATTTTCTGTTTCAATGAAATTGGTTTGCTTGTTTAAGATGTCACATGTAAGTAGTATCGTATATGATTTATTTCTCTGTCTGGCTTATTTCACTTAGAATAATGCCCCCCAAATTCATCCATGTTGTAGCGAATGGCAGGAGTTCCTTCTTTTTTTATGACTGAATAATATTCCTCTCTCTGTGTGTGTGTGTGTGTGTGTGTGTGTGTGTGTGTGTGTTTGTATCACATTTTCTTTATTCAACTGCTGAAGGACATTTATGTTTTTTCTATGCCTTGGCTATTGTGAATAATGCTGCAATGAACACGGGCCCAAGGAGGCGGATTCTTAATCTCTTCAGATAACCAGATCCCTTTGAAAACTGTTGACTTTCTCCCAAGAAAAATGTCCTTAAGCCACACAACATTTTGCATGTAATTTCAGGGGACTTCCATGGGGTTTGGCAATACCTGGTGAATTTCCAATGGCTTCACACAAGGGCAATGGAAGCCAGTGAATTTGACTGTTTTTGTGGAACACCGATACTTCCCTTAAAGCAGAGAGAGGGCATAGGAGTATTTAATTACTTTTATAAAGTAACCCCCTGGGAAATGTTTAACAGAATTCTCTCTACTTTTGTGTTTGGGGAGCTGCCTTGCCTTCGAGGGCTCTTGGGATTCTCTGAGGAGTTGAGTGGCAGCGTAGAGGAGGTGTGGAAACGTGGGCTCTGGTGTTACACCATGGGGGTGCGAAGCCTGCGTCTGCCACAAACTGGCTGAGTGATCTTGGGCAAGTTACTTAACCTCTCTGTGCTTCAGTTTCCCCCCTTTGTAAACGACTGAGGGTAATAGCACTGCCGATGAGTCTCATGGGTTGTTGGGAGAATTAAGTAAGATGAAACCCATGATCTGGAAACATACAAGAGCTCAGGCAGGAGTGGGCATCAACATTAAAGCAATCCCTGTGTGTTGCTTTTGTATCTCCTAGACTCAGGGAAGACTCCTGAACTTTGAGACATGGAGGATGAATCCAGAATTGCCACCTCCATATTGACTCTTATCAGCTCCAGGTATTGAAAGACCCAACAAAAAACTGCTTACATGATGAGGGCATTTAGTATTTTACACAACGAGTGTCTGGATTTGGTGATTCCAGGGCTGGTGAATTGAGAGCTTGACAGTCTCTTCCATCTGTCGTCTCGGGGTCCTTGGCCATTGACTCATTCATGAGCTTATCTCTTTTGGGTTGAAACATGGCTGCTGCCGCCTCAGGTATCAGGTGTGAAGGGTCACCTGCATGAACAAGAGGGCATTTCCTCCCATGGATCTCTTTTTATTGGGGCTGAAACACCCTCCCCTGAAGCCCCTTGACCCCTGCTTCCCCCAGCAGCCTTCCCCTCAGAACCCCCTGGCCAGGACTGGGTCCCAGCACAGGGCTTTCTCTCCAAGGCAGGCTGCGTTGGTATCTGGAGACTCTAGCTGTAGCTCTGGAATAGGAGCATGGCCGTGTTTTGGGCCATCCATGCCATCCGCGTTACTAACACTGGGGTGGCTTTGACCCCAACTTCCCTCACATCAGCAGACCGACCCCGTCCCTCATGTCTCTTCCATGACAAATCCGCATTTCTTTTTGGAGTAAAAGGTATTACATTAACACCCTCCAGTGAACTTGATGGTTTGGGAAGACACCAGGTATAGTTTATAGCTTCCACGACAGCAGGTCCATGTGGACCCCAGCTTGAGAAATCCAGAGAGAATATATTTTTGCAGCATTCACTGAAAAAGTTTTTGAAAAATGGAGGGATTCCAACAGAAGACCAGGAACCCCCAGGTTCTCGGTTGTAAGCTTCATGGGTGGAGGTGGTGGTGGGAGGTGCGGAGTGGTGGCAGGGGCAGGACTTTATCGGGATGGAGAGAGTGATGGTCAGTCTTTGACTGGGAGGTGATTTCAGTGAACTGCCGTCCCCTATGCCTGCTCCCTGCCCTAGGTGATGAACAGAGATAATTCCTCTCACATAATCTCTGGGGAGGGAGGAGGCTCTGTGCCTTGAAACTTACTTAGTAACCCTCTGGTAATGGAGTCAGCTGAAGGAGATTTAAAAAGCACTCTCTTCTATTGAGCCCTTACCAGTCCCAAACTCTGTACCGAGCACTCATCTTCACAACAGCCTTGAGAGATAGTATTACCATTCCTCCCTCATTCCACGTGAGGAGGAAATTTGAAGCTAACCAACGTAGGCAACCTGACCCAGGTCACTCAGCTTGTAAGTGGCAGAGCTAGAACGGGACCCTAAGTCTGACTCGAGAGCTTTTGGATTCATGATGAGGAGCCTCCAACAGCTGTGTGGAAGCGAGCCCCATGCTCTCTCTCATAGTCTCCTTCCTCTTCCTCAGCTGCCCACAGTGGAGCTGTGGTCTCCATGTTGGAATGGTCCTTCCTAATTTGGTCGTATTTTGCTTGTGTGCCTCCTCCACCCCTAAACACACAAACACACTAGGACAGCCTGTGGAATGACTCTGGCTTCACAAGGGAGTAAAAATGCCTGATACACAAGGCCTTTCCCACTTCGGGGCAGAGGGAGAGTGTCATGCTCCCCCTCCCCGGCTGCACTCCCTCGGTTGCAGCCACCAGTGCTGCAGGGAGAGAAAGGAGGGGGCTGATTGCTCCAACTCTGCAGCCCTTGTGCAAAACCACAGGCCGGGGCTGTCCCTAGCAGTGTGTTTTGCAGCATCTATGACCATTAGTCGTGAGTCCTTTGACTTTTAGAAGAAAGGGGGTTTTCTAGGTAGGTGACAGGTGAAGATTTGTCAGAATTTTGCAGCGAGGCATCTCTTCTCGGAAGTGGCCCTGGCTGGGTGTGGCGATTGCTTTCAGAGGACAAGAGGAGAGGCTGTGATCGTCTGGGAGCCTGAGTGTGGCAGCTCCGAGGCCTGGCCCGGCGAGGGTGGGCATGGCCGGGAAGGCCTGTTTGTTCTTCGCTGACCAGAGAAGACTGCAGTGCACATCTGGATTTAATCAGCTGTCCGGTGGTTACTAAATACTAAAACACCCCCAGCAGATGTCTTCGGCTTGCCAGTTTATAGCTGGGTTAGAGGTATGTGTGTATTGCCACCCCGGGGCATGGCGTTTAATCAGAGGGGGTTTGTTTTGCATTCCAGAGATTGGCTGGAAGTTGGCTTTTCAGGGGAGAACATTTTTTTGACTTTGAATCAACTGGCTCTTTTCAGATAATTCCTTCTCCTGGCCAGGATATCTTTCCCTTGCCAAGGGAGCAGCTCTTCCTGGGGTTCCTGACAGGCTCTCCTGTAAGTGCTGGAGATGAGTCACGGAGAGGGTCTGGCTCCGGGGCCGGGAGTCGGAGGGGGTGTGTGCTGCCAGAGCCAGGCTGGCAGTTCTCAGGCGACAGGCCAGGCTGCGCCCTCTGTGCTGCTGAGAAGGGCCTCGGTCCTGTTTTTTTTCAGATACACTTCTTTTGTGTAGCGGAGAGGGGCCTAACTGCCCGAGAATGTGCTATTTGTCAGTTTCCTTGGGCTGGAAAATCTTCCCGTCAATGTTTTCTGGAGTGTGTACTAGCTGTAACGTACAAGCTGGATGTTGTGGGAATACTGAGAGGTAGAAGACAGAATCCCTGCTGCCTGGAATAGAATAATCCAGTTGGGAAGACCAGACATACACCATCTGCAGTGAGCCGACAAAACTTCAACAACAGAGCAAGTGTCATTTCCAGTTGTAACACACTGAACTGAGGAGTCTGATGACATGACGAGGGAGGGCTGAACTTCCTGTGTTTATGGGAAATAGGAAGTGGGAATAGAGAAGGGAAGGAAGGTATCCACAAAAGGATCCACCCTGCTGGGCTTTAAAGACTTACGGCATTGAACAGATGGATACTAGTAATACTAATGATGGCGGCCATTTAGTGAGGTCTTAGCACTGGGCTACTCGGTGTTAAACAGATATTCTTAACTTAATCCAGAACAACTTTATGGTGAATACTACGATATCTATTTTATAGATGAGAAAACTAATCAGAGTAATTAAGGAACATGTCCAAAGTCACACAGCTAGTAAGAGGGGAATTAGCATTTGAATGATAGTGAGTCTAGCTCCAGAATCTCTATTTTTATCTTCTGGTGGCTGTTGGGAGAGCACTCTCCATGTGTATCTTTGTTTCTGTGTGTCTTGGGAGTGGACTTGGCTCTTCTTTGGCATTATCTTTTCAAAGGTGTTTTCACAGCACAGTCTTGGAAGATAGCAGTTGTGTTTCCTTTCAGAACAAGGTATAGGCATCCTCACTGCTCTTTAGAAAAGATTCAGGTTCTCTAAGCATTGGGTTCTCTCCTGTAGTGCCACCTCCTCTGTGAGTAGGTTTTCACTGGCCCTCTTTGTGGTGTCCTGTGGGAACTGGAGCTTGGGGAACCAGCACGGAATATGCTGATGCTCAAGCTGATTGCTGTACTGTGAGTAATAGTGCTTTTTTTGTATCTGACCCAGGAGGGTCTTGTCTTGTGCCAGCATCCATGAAACTGTAGCTGACTCTGTTGTTAGTTTGACAGTGGGGCAAAATCTCAGACCCTTTGTAGTTCTTGATAGTGGTGTGTGTGTGTCCTTTCCCATGGAGCCTGACATAGGGGAATTGGGAAGGCACTGGGGAAGGGGTGGAACTTTGCAGATCAAGCTGCGAGGAGGCAGGAAATGGACGCCTTCATTGAGGATCAGTACATAGGTGGGTTTGCTCGGCATGGAGAGCTTGCGTGAGGGAGAAGTGAGAGATAAAGCTGAAGGAATAAATTATAGGTAGCTGGTGAACTTTCTACAAACCGAAAACATGAGCATTATGAGGAAACCCTGCCAGAAACCTGGTTAGTGCCTGGGAATGTTTCTTCAGCATCTCATGGAAAAGAATTTTAATGTAGCCTAATACTAGTCACTGACAGCATACTCTGAGCACTTGGCTACAAGGATACCAGCAGCCCACAGCCAGTCCAGCTGTGGCCTCATGGTTTGTGGACAAGCTGCGGCTCATTCTCCTACTTCCTGTTGCCTCATTTCTCTCTTCCCAGGCAAACCTGGGCTTCAGTGAAAAGCACCGAAGAAGCCTCGGCTTCCCAGTGCCTGGTGCAGAGCTGGCATTCTAAACCCCGCCTTTTCTGGACTGCTGGTTTGCCCAAACTGTGGCAGAGGACGGTGGCCTGCCTGACACCCTTTCCCTTGTCAGCCAGATTCCACCTTGCCCACCTGACTCCTGTTTTAGCCTTCCGGAACCATAGTTCACAGGCCCAGGCAGGCCTCAGCTGTTCTCCTTGCCTGCCCAGTGTGAGGTGTAACCTGCCAAACTGCGGCCACCAATACGACTGTGGACAGTGACAAAGAGGAAGAAGCCCAGCAGGAGTGGAGGGTAGCCAGGTTCGTATGTACAGCCTTCCCCATGGCATAGCTTCCGCCTGGAAATAGGTCTTCTCTTCCCTCATTCCTTCCTGTCCCTGAACCTGCTAGGGTCATGATTCTTTACCCGGGCGTGGGGATGCGCTCGGAATCTACGTGGACTGTGAAGTCGGTTCGCGAGCCACGGTAGGACCTGGAACTGTAGAAGGGCCTTGTGGCAACGGTGCCTGTATCTCCTTGGCTCTCACCATTTCTGTTCATGCCCGTCTTACTTCCAAATGCCAGGACTGCCCTTCTTCACCGGAGGAAGTTTGGCTGCCAAGCCCCACTTTTCCTGTGTGTCGGGCAGGCTCAAAATGCCAGGGCATTAATTCAGGAAACACAGGGAGGAAAGACTGAAAAAAAAAAATGAACTGAGTATCACTGAGTTATGGTATAACTCAAGTGGTCTATAATATGTGTGTAATTTGAGTCCCTGAAAGAGAACAGGGCAGAAAAATACAGAAAAACACCTGAAGAAATGGCTGCATCCTATTTCATTGTATTAATGAACTGTAACTTACTTATTCATTCCTTATTGTTGGGCATTTAGATTATTTCCAATTTTATAGCCTTAGAAATCACATTCTAATGAACGCTCTTATACATAAATCTTTTTATATCTCTGATTCCTTTGGATAAATGCCTGTAAGTGTATATGTTGGGCTAAGGGTTATAAACATTTTAAGCCTTTTGAGACTTATTTTCGAATGGTTCTGCAGAAACAAGCACTGACCCAGCTTACACTCCCACACGCAGCCCCAAAAGTGCCCGTTACCCCGAACCCCACACACATTGGCCGCTATTTGCCCATTCGATGGATTTTATTATTATAAAGTTGCATTTCTTTGATTATTACTGAAGTCGAACATCACTTTTTTTAAAGTTTATTTATTTGAGAGAGAGTGAGAGCGAGAGAGCAGGAGAGGGGCAGAGAGAGAGGCAGAGAGAGAAGCCTCAAGTGGGCTTCATGTTCTCAGCCTGGAGTGCAGAGCCTGACATGGGGCTCGAACTCATAAACCGTAAGATCATGACCTGAGCTGAAATCAAGAGTCAGACGCTTAAGCAACTGAACCACCCGGGAGCCATGAACATCACTTTTATTTCTCATTTTCAGAGCTGTCTGTTCATGTCCGTTGCCCACTTAAGCAATGTGTTATCTACTTTTTTCTCGCTGGTGTGTGATCTTTCTTTTCATCGGTCACGTAGTTGTAAATATTTCTCCCAGTTTCTCATACTTGTATTTGGAGTTTCGGATCCATTCTCATGGTGGTTCTTTGCTAGTCACCGTCTGTACAGGTAGCACCAAACATATGATAACATTTTCCAGGCTACGGTTCATGTATCTGTTGTTATATGCTGTTACTAGTATTAAGAGCAATAAGGACTAAAGACCTTTGTTTGAAAATGACTTGGGCATGGAGCATGTGTGCACAGCTGTTGTGTACAGTTGTGCAAGTCACGTTTGCCCTACGGTACCTTCTGCCTCCCCCAGTGGGGGTCAGTAGCAGCTTTGGGATACCTTCTTCTTTTTATCTTAACGTTTATTTATTTATTTTTAATTTTTCTGAAGTTTTATTTATTTATTTTGAGAGACAGAGAGTGAGTGGGAGAGGAGCAGAGAGAGAGAGAGAGAGGGAGAGAGAGAATCCCAAGCAGGCTCCACACCGTCAGCGCGGAACCTGATGTGAGGCTGGAACTCCCAAACTGTGAGATCATGACCGGAACTGAAATCAAGAGTCAGATGCTTAACCGACTGAGCCACCCAGGTGTCTCAAAAGTTTATTTATTTATTTTGAGAGAGAGAGTGCAAGTGGGGGAAGGGTAGAGAGAGAGAGAGGGAGAGAGAGAATCCCAAGCAGGCTCCACACTGTCAGTGTACAGCTTGACCCAGGGCTCGATTTCACAAACCGTGAGATCGTGACCTGAGCCGAAATCAAGAGTTGGACACTTAACTGACTGAGCCCCCCAGGTGCCCCTAGGATACCTTCTCCGAATTCTCAGAAGGGTGCTGTGTTAGTCAGGGTTCTCCAGAGAAACAGATTCAATAGGAGATAGAAACAGAGGATCCCCGGCTTATGATGTTTTGACTTACTATCTTTTGACCTTGACCTTAACAGTGGCACGAAAGAGATATGCATTCACACTTCGAATTTTGATATTTTTCCAGGCTGGCGATAGGATGTATAACACTCTCTCATGATTCTGGGTGGCGGCAGCAAGCCCCGGCTCCCAGTGAGCCAGGCAATCAGGCAGCTAAACCGCCGATACATGCAGGTCATTCTGCACCCAGACAACCATCGTGTTGTTCACTTTCAGTACAGTATTCAGTAAAGTATTAGAGATATTCAACACGTTATCATAAAATAGGCTTTGTGTTAGACGATTTTGCCCAACCGTAGGCTAATGTGAGTGTTCTGAGCATGTTTAAGGTAGGCTGAACTAAACTCCGATGATCAGTAAGTTAAGTGTTTTAAGTGCATTTTTGACGTAGCAATATTTTCAACTCGCAATAGGTTTATTGGGACATAACTCCACTGTAAGTTGAGCAAGATATATGTAAAAATTTTAAAAAATCGTATAAATTGGTTCTATGTAAATTGCAACTATAGGGGCTGACAAGTCCAGCATGCAAGGTGGGCCAACAGCCCGGAGACCCAAGGAAAGCCAATGTTCCAGTTTGAAGGTGGTCAGTCAGGAGGGGCCAGTATTGTTAGGTGAGGTCAGATGAAGTCTGAAAGCAGTCAGCCGGGACATTATTACTTGGGGGAGGGTTGGGCTTTTGTTCTCTTCGTTCCTTCAACTGATTAGACGTGGCATGGCGCACTCATGTTATGGAGGGCAGTGTGCTTTACTCTACAGATTAAAATGGTAATCTCATCTATTGTTAAAGGCTACCAGTTTAAATGTTAATCTCACCCAACCACACCTTTGAAGAAACACTCAGAATAACGTTTGGCTAAGTGTCTGGGTACCCCAGGGCCCAGTCAAGTTGACATGTAAAATTAATCATCACAGACACTCAGGGGCCAGCAGTCCCCAGTGATGCAAGAGGATAAATTTGAGCCTTGACCTCTGGATAAACAACTTAATCCTGAAAACACTTATCTTCAAGAGACTCGAAATGAAGTAATTTGGATAGAGTTGTGCCAGAATGGGACATAGATATGTTCAAATGAAGTCTCAGCTGTTATAAAGAAATATCCTAAGTGAGGGAAAGAATGTCATATAAATATTAAGAAAAGTCGAGCAGTGAAGCTTTGTGCTCTCATCTTTATTTCAAATTAATATGGTTGTTAACATACAGGTTTGTATCTGAATTTTCCTCGGTGCCTTAGCTTGAATGACTTTGAGTTTCTTCTCAAAGCTTATTAACATTTCTTTTTACATTTAATCT
Source organism: Paguma larvata (assembly GCA_030068075.1). NCBI lineage: Eukaryota > Metazoa > Chordata > Mammalia > Carnivora > Viverridae > Paguma > Paguma larvata. The sequence goes on from JAINVK010001435.1 coordinate 57,121, forward strand.
TTATAATGGTTCTTGTAAGGAAGATAGACTAGGATTCTTTATACCTGTTTGTCTTCCAAACTCCAGTTACTTGCTTAACACCTTCAAGGTTATTGCCTTACCCCCCATTACACCTGTGCTATTTACTTTATTATGATGATTGCCGCTTTTAATTAATTAATTTTATTTAGAGAGAGCGTGAGTGGGGGAGGGGCAGGGAGAGAGGAAGAGAGAATTTTAAGCAGGCTCCACACCCAGCTGGGAGCCCGATATGGAGCTCAATGTCACCACCGTGAGATCGTGACCTGAGCCAAAATCAAGAGTTGGACACTTAACCCACTGAGCCATCCAGGCTCTGTCACTTTTTATTTAAATCCATTTAATACATTTTAAAACAAAACTTTGTACTACTTAATTTGTAAATTAAGAGCCAGTATTACCTGCCATAAATAATAGGTACCCATAGCAATAAACACAGTAAAGAATAAAACATTAAAAACTTGTAGCTATTGTTACTTGAAGAAAACTGAGCCGGAGGCCTGTTCTTTATTAGTTAAAAAAGGAAATTAGGAAATGGTAGAGGCTTGTTTCAGGCTAGCAGCAAAAGGAAACTTTCTTCTTGATATAATCAGAAGGCTTGAAAGGGATCTGAAAGGAGAATTCCTCCCTTTCCCTCTATCATTTAATCATTTGCGTTCAAAGCATAAAGGATCTTTTGTACCACTTAGTTTTCACACATTGGAGGATGCTGCCATCTATAGCTCTGATATCTGAATTTATATAATCTAGAAAGAACTGTTTTTATTCATCTATGTATTTCCAGTACTTAGCATGGTTGGTGAGCAACAGATAATGAGGGAAAAGGAGGGAAAGTAGGAAGGAAGGGAAGGAGGTGGGGAGTCACAGAGGGAGGAAGATTCCCTGAAGGTGCTCTGGGTGCCTGAATGAGGATTAGAATTTACATCTCCTGGATTTCAAGTCCTATGTGCTATCTCCTGGATCCGTCAAACATTTGGGTTTACAGAGACACTCAGAAAGGTTGGTCCTCTGGAAGTCTCCCCAGCTGTAGGGCTGATTCCTTCCTGAACTGGCTTCTGATACTAGCCAGGTTCTGGACTGCTCACAAAACCAAGGGGGGTTATCCCTTAAACAATCACTCCTTTAAAAACCTCAGAATAATTAACAATGGAGAGGCTATTGCTGGGTTTCCTTTGGGGGAAGGACAAAAATCCTCGAGGGCTGTGTTTCTACTTGCCTGTGCTGAAGCCCCATGGAGCAGAGGATGCTAGAATATTACTAAGACCTGGGACCCAAATCAAGGTAATTAAATAAAATCTCAGAATCCTACTAGGAAACAAACAAAACTTTTCATAAGGCACTCATTGTTAGGAAATCTCTAGGTATCTTGCAAATCTTAGTAGCTGGTTCATGTTAACTGGGGCTATTTTCCTTAATTGCTTTCCTTGAAACATACTGACTGTTTTTGCTTAGGTTCCCCCCTGCCTCCGCCTTTTTCTTCTCTCCAGAAGCTACAGCTGATTCGATTCATTAAGATTTTACCAGGAGTGACTCCCAGGCCCTTCGCAGGGACATGAAATATAAGTTACGTCCTCAATGTAATGAGGATAATAGCTGGTAACTTACAACATTCCAGGCAATGTGCTGAAAGCTTTTTACATGCATTGTTTAATTTCCTTCTCACAATGACCCTCCGAGGTAGTAGTCTTATTGTTTCCACTCTACTGATGGGAAACCTGGGAACAGAGGTTGCACTCACTTGCCTAGGTCACACAGCTAGGATTCAAACCTACATTTTTCTGGCCTCAGAGCCCAAGACTCTAGCTGCCACATTGTACAGTTGACCCCTGAACGACCCAGGCTTGAACTCTGCGGGTCCACTTACATGCAAATTTTTATAGATAAATTCAGTACAATACTATAAATGTGTTTTCCTTATGATTTTCTTTATAACATTTTCTTTCTCATGTAAGATTACACTATATATTACATATAACATAGAAAATATGTTAATCAACTGTTTATGTTAATTGGTCAGGCTTTCTGTCGACAATAGGCCATTAGTAGTTAAGTTTTTGAGGAGTCAAAAGTGATACGTACTTGGATTTTCAACTGTGCAGGGTCAGCTCCCCAAGCCGTGTGTTGTTTGAGGTCGACTGTATGATGTTTGGGGATGCACGTTCGGTGATATAATGGTTAGTAGCCAAGGAAATGACTGCTTATCATCGCAGGGAGGGTTGAGATTGGAATGGTAAAAATGGGGGAGCTTCTGGGTGGATGGCAAACTTCTATTCCTTGAGCTGAGCGATTGTTACGTGGATACACTCCTCAGTAATTCATTAAGCTCTACTGCTGTGTTGTGGGTTTTCTGTAGCTTTATTTTACAATAAGAAGGAGGCACTAGTAAAAAGTGTTTACCATGTTATGATTCTCGTAAATATTATTTCACATCGAACACTGACGTGCTATTGGAAGGAAATGCAGTCCTCTGTCACAAAAACTGGGCTTCCGAAGGTGGATGGTTCTGAACATCGACATCAGATGGATTGTCTTTTCACTTTCAAAGTAACTCAAAATCATGCTGCATTTTAGCTAGCTTCATGTTTGGGTTGTGAGTTTCTTACCTTGATACTTTGCCCCCCTCCCGTCCTCCCCCTCCCGCTGGAGTTTCTGTTTGTCTTTTTTTCCTGTTGACAGAAGAAGCTCATACCTTCGAGTTATCACCAAGACCATCCAGCTGCTTAATCAGAATCTTAACTTGAATTCATTCCTTCTGGAATGCTTATTCTTAGAGCTCTCCGATTTCCTGTTTTGATTGAGACCGATTACTGCTGCACAAATGACAAATGTTACCTTGGGCCCTTTTGTTTTGTTTTTAATGAGCTCCTGGGTTGGGGCCCTTATTTACTGGGTCCCGTGTTTTTCCTTTTTCTTTTTGTTGTTGTTGTTCATTTGCTGGTTACTTTTAAAAGATTTATTTTCCAAAAAGTTACAGTGGGAGATCTTTTTTTTTTTCTTTTTTTTTTTTTGAGTTCTTGTATGGGAAACAATGCCGTTATTTTTACCTGACATTTCATCGAGAGTTTGGCTATGTACGGAATATTAGGTTAAAAATAATATTTCCCTTAGAACTCTGAGACTATTTTCTGACACTTATTGTTGCTGATGCATGTGACGCCAGTCAAGTTCTCGTTCTTTTATAGTTAGCCTTCATTTGTTTTTGTCTTGGGACAAAAGGATTTTCTCTTTGTCCTCCACGTTCAGAAATTTCACAGTGATGTATCCTTGTGTGGGTCGTTTTTATTTCTCTCTTCGGTGCTTGCTGAGCCCTTGTAATCCGAAGCCATATATCTTTCTTCAGCTCTGAGAAATTTCCTTCTGTTATTTATTTCCTATTTTCCTTGCCCATATTTGCAGTATTTTCTCCTTCTGAAACTCCTGTTGGGGAGACTTCCAGCACGAGTCCTCTCTATGACTCTTAACATTCTGCTTATAGTTTCCATTCCTTTGATTTTTGCTCTATATTCCAAGAGATCTCTATGACTTTTTCTTGTGGCCTTTTTAGTAACTTAATAAAAATGTAGTTATTTGTTTTTTATTGTTTCTTTTTTACTGAAGTCTGCCCTAGGTTTTTTAGGCTTCGTTGTCTTAAATCTCTCTAGGTATACTGTAGATTACAATTAGTTTTGGATTGTCTTCTTGTCACTTAATTAGCTGTTTCTTTTGAGGTCAGATATTGGGTCATTTAGGTAGGTCCTTCTATTTTGTGCTGTTGGCTTTTCCCTATTGTGTAGGTCTGTCACTCCTTTGAATGGAAGCTCCCGTTGTCAGCCAGGAACTAGTGCGCGCAGAGACTGGCAGCCTCGCTCACAGAGTAGGTGGGTGAGGAGGCAAATGCTTACTGAGAAGGGCTTTACTCTAGGTTTATATATTAGTCATGGTTCTTTGGATGTGGGGGAAACTTACAAGAAAGATAGGGAGGAGTGTATAAAGCCTAGGGTAAGTGGAAAGAACCAGAATCAGGGCAGGACAGGAGCTGGGACCCACAGGAACCAGAACATTTCCAGAGATTTACCTCTAGGCAAAAACCAAGGTTTAGGAACCAATGGTTTCTTCAGGCTGGAAGAAAGAACTTGAGCCATGTTGAGTCTTTGTGTCCGTCTATTAGAGAGATGATCTGATTGGCCTACTTGGGGCAGGTGTCCATCCCTTGGCCAAGAGAGGAAAGTAGTTCGGTCCACAGTTTCTTGATTGACCAGACTAGAGGCAATGCTAGATGAGTGGTTCCTCAAAACAAAATCTGGGTTCTAAAAGAAAGAGGAATAAATGCAGAGAAGGCAAAACGCCCGGTGCCCATTGCAGGATCCAGCTTGTGAACCAGTGAGCTTGTTCCTTATCCCTAAAAAAATCATTCACCCTCTTTGTCAAGTGTGTCTTGTTTTTTTCCAAGTTGTTTTTTCCAGTTGTTCTCCAGAGGTAAAGGTGGGAATGCGCCCTACTCTCCAGTTGGACCAGGGACAGGCCTTCATTTCGCCATGCTGATTTCTGTTCTGCTTCCCTCCATTCTCTATGCCTGCTGACCTTGACCTCAGAGCCCCCCAGAATGGCTCAAACCGTAGCTAGATCTTACTCTGCTTTACATTCTGGGCTGTTGCTGCTTCCTCTCTGTCTTATCTGCCAGGACAATCTTGTCTGTTCTCCTTATTCTGAAAAATCTATCAAATGTCTGACCTTCTACAGCCTTCCTTTATGTGATATATTCCGTTTTTTCTTCTTCACTGTCATGTCACTGTGACTTTAGGAAGAGGGGAGGTAAAGTCCCATTCTGTCTGCCATCTTGTATCTGAAGTGTCAGTGGATAGATTCATCTCTTGATTTCTTTGAATATTTCCACGGACGGTTGATGTTAATGGCTTCTTTGTTCTTGGCAAATAACCCACATTTGTTGAACATTAGATGGGAAGCCTCTAGCCTTTTCCTTGCTCAAGATGGAGGGAAGATTTACTATTTATGTAAAGCTATGTTTAGATTTTATCGGCTGGCCTTCTATTGATCCAGGTACAAGGGCCCATAGTTTCCCACTATCCTCTGCCAACTGGGCTGAGCTCAGTGCTGACAGACCTCTCCATATTCGTCTTCTCCCTTGACTTTTATGCTTGCTTGGATGCTAAATTTCAAGGAAAACTTCTTTCTGTCATCTCCCAAAAGAAATAAATGAGGATCTGTTAAATTTTCAAAGGCTTAGTTTCCCTCTATTCTGATAACCTACCAGCTAAATGACATTTTAGCCTTAGGAAAGGGAGGGAACTTAGAATGAATATATATATATACACATACATACATATATAATATGTATTCATTCTATGTATATATGCATGTGTGTGTGTGTGTGTGTGTGTGTGTGTGTGTGTGTGTGTGTGTATCTTGCTACTGCTGCATTCATGGTGCCTAGAATGCTCAATAAACGCTTAATAAATACTTGTCAAACTTGTGGTGATCCGCAGGAAGGAAAAATGCAGAAAGGTCCAAGAGTAAATGTCAGGGGACCTAGCAGAGCTTTGAGGGTTGTGGGCTTCCCTGAGCAAGTGGTGTTTGAACCACGTTCTGAAGGATGAGTAAGAATTAACTTGGAAGAGGCAGGAAACGAGTGTTTCAAGTTGAGGGATTGAGGAAGGAAAGAACTTGGCATGTTTCAGCAGTGGAAAGGAGGAAAGACTACTTGAATAGCTTAGCAAGAGGGGTGGTGGGAACATGGAGGGAGATAGGAGTAGAGAGGGAGGCAGGGGCTGTGTGACAGGGGCTTAGGGAACTTTAGAAAGGTTGGGGTCTTTACCTAAGAGTAAGTGGGAGCCAGTGAAGGACTCTGAGCAAGGGAATGTCAAGATGAGATTTATGGGTTTTTTTCTTTTTTTAAATGAAAGTTTATTTATTTACTTTTGAGAAAGAGAGATAATGTGTGTGCATATGAGCAGGGAAGAGGCAGAGGGAGAGAGAGAGAGAGAGAGAGAGAGAGAGAGAGAGAGAGAGGATCCCAAACAAGCTCTTTGTCATTAGCACAGAACCCAGCTTGGGGTCAAACCCACAAACCATGAGATCCCTACCTGAGCCAAAATCAAGAGTTGGATGCTCAACTGACTGAGCCTCCCAGATGCCCCAAGATTTATGTTTTTTCCCTCTATTTCTTTTTTTTAAATTTTATTTATTTATTTATTTATTTATTTATTTATTTATTTATTTACATCCGAGTTAGTTAGCATATAGTGCAATAATGGTTTCAGAAGTAGATTCCAGTGATTCACCCCCTATGAGTAACACCCAGTCCTCCTGAATCCCCCTCACCCATTTAGCCCATCCCCTTCCACAGCCCCTCCAGCAATCTTCAGTTTGTTCTCTGTATTTCAGTCTCTTACGTTTTTGTCCCCCTTCCTGTTTTTATATTACTTTTGCTTCCCTTCCCTTATGTCCGTTTTGTGTCTTAAATTCCACATATGAGTGAAGTCCTATGATATTTGTCTTTCTCTGACTAATTTTGCTTAGCTTATTACCCTTACTTCCATCCATGTAGTTGCAAATGGCAAGATTTCATTCTTTTTGATTGCCGAGTAATACTCCATTGTACGTATATGTATATGTGTGTGTGTGTGTATATATATATATATATATATATATATATATATATATACACCACATCTTCTTCGTCCATTCATCTGTCGATAGACACTTGGGCTCTTTCCATACTTTGGCTGTTGTTGATAGTGCTGCTATAAACATCGGGGTGCATGTGCCCCTTCGAAACAGCACACCTGTTTCCCTTGGATAAATACCTAATAGTGCAACTGCTGGGTCATAGGATAGTTCTATTTTTGATTTTTTGAGGAACCTCCATACTGTTTTCCAGAGTGGCTGCACCAGTTTGCATTCCCACCAGCAGTGCAAGAGGGTTCCTCTTATTTTTTTTTTCTGAGATTTATGTTTTTAAGTAATAACTCTGTGTTCTGCGAATTCAGAGAGAACGCTGGTAGGGGGCAGTTGCTGCTATTCCTTGGACTAGGGTCATCATGGGAGAAATGGAGAGAAACGCAGGACATCAAGAACTATTTTGAAGTAGTATCCATAGGACTTGGTGATGGATTGGATGTGAGGAAGGAGAGAGAAGGAAGAGTCTAGACTGACTCCTGAATTTCTGTTCGTAGTCAAATAGATGGGAGTGCATCCCCTGAGACAGGGAACTCAGCGAGGGGTTGACCTAAGGGTAAAAAGCGCCTTCTGACAGTGCGAGCCCTCCAGTGCAGCTCAGGAGTCCGTCTTAGGGTTCTCCCTTTTTGGGTCTCTTTTCCTGCCACCCCTTTTATATTCTGTCTGATTTTGTTCTGTTGTGCAATGGTTGCCTCCAAAAACAACACCATGCACGTCATCCCAAAACCCCAAAAAAGCTCATGGAACAAATTAAGACCCATTTAAAACACACAGCAAGAAGCGAAGAGAAAGATGCGGGGTGGGTTACACACTTAAGATAGGGTGCCGGGACCATGCTGCCCCAGTCCTGGGTGAGCCTGTGTCTGCACGCCCTGTCTTTCTCTGCCTCATTACCATCCCCACTGATGGTATGTTACGGACAAAGTGGAAGTGTGAGTAACAACAGAGGAAAGGGACCTGGGGCCAGCACATATCCTGTTCCATCAACAAGGAACAGCGACAGGTCCTGGCCACAGCTGGAGTTTACCAGCTAACTGGCCTATCCCGATGAATGTTGTCTGTGCACATATGGGGTTGGGATGAGAGCATGGTGACTGCCACCACTGGTTGGCCAATTTAGGGGTACCATCAATGGTAGCTCAAAAAAGGCAACATAACCATACCTTATGACTTGGTCTTTTGATCCTTTTTTCTTTTTTCTTTTTTTTTTAATGTTTATTTATTTTTGAGAGAGAGAGAGAGAGAGAGAGAGAGAGAGGGAGGCAGACAGAGCATGAGCAGGGGAGAGGCACAGACAGAGAGGGAGACACAGAATCTGAAACAGGCTCCAGGCTCTGAGTTGTCAGCACAGAGCCCGACGCGGGGCTCGAACTCGGGACCGGTGAGATCATGACCTGAGCCGAAGTCGGATGCCCAACCGACTGAGCCACCCAGGGGCCCCTGATCCTTTTTTCTATCTATAAGTAACACTCTTGCTTGTTGTAGCCTATATTCCATTTATTATCTGCCTTTTTAACAGATCTGACAGGTTACTGATTTACATATTCTTCATATTTAACGTATCTTAAGAATTCTTACAAGTCTACTTGTTGACTCATTATCTATCTTTAACTTCTCCTAGGAATTTAACTTCTATCTCATATAGCTTATTTCCATTTGGGGGGTTTCATCTATCCCACTTGTTTCTATTGTCTTTTCTAGCAGAGCTGAAAATTCTCAAAAATAAAATACATGTTGCATGCTCTGTTAAAAATCTTTTGAGTTTTACGAAACACCTAGAGTGGATGTGTGAAACACCAAGTATCTTATAGGTGTCCCAAAAGAAAGAGTTGCTACATAATACATTTATATCTTATCTGTAGGTATGGTATGTCCTACTTTAGCCAAACAAAATATGTAAAAAGCCGGCTTAACAAGGTATTAGGTAATGCTTATTCACTTTACAAAATGTTTCACTTTATAAATGATTCTCCATAATAAGTTCTCTTAGTGTATTTAAAACATGATTCAGTTTATAACAATCACAAATACGATTTCAGGTAACTCTTGCATAAAGTGAGGTACATTTGGATTACACAGGGTGTTGTTGCTTATTTCTTCTTCTCAGGGGACTGTTATCTTGTTCTGTTTTATAGACACCACTTGAAAAAGGCAGGAAGTCACTACTCAAAAACTTGAAACTGGGCAGGAAGATTGTACTAGTTCAGTTGCTGTTGCAAGGGCCAAAGTCATAGTGGCTTTGGCAAGATGGAAATTTCTGTGGTAGACAGAGTAATGGCCTCCCCCAAATACCTATGTCTCAATCTCTAGAACTTGCGAATATTACTTTATATGGAAAAGGGAATTTTGCGGATATGATTAAGGTTACAGACCTTGAGATGGGGGAGGTTATCCTATAAGATCTGGGTAACCTCTTAAAAGCAGAGAATCTTTCCTGGCCGTGGTTGGAGAAGGACTTGATGAGGAAAGGGGGTCAGAGAGATCATCATGAGAAAGACTCAACCTGCTGTCATTGCTGGTTTTGGAAACAGAGGAAGGGAACCATAAGCCAAGGAATGTGGTGGCCTCTAGAAGGTGGAAAAGGCAAGAAAATAGATTCTCCCACAAATGTCCAGGAAGGACATAGCCCTGTCAACATTTCCATTTTAGCCCTGCTTCTGACCCATAGAACTCCAAAAAATAAACATGTGTTGTCTTAAGGCACTTAATTTGTGTTAATATATTAGAGCAGCAATAGAACACTAATAAAGATTTTGGTACTCGAGAGAAGGATGCTGCTGTAACCAATACTTAAAAATGTTGACATAGCAGGGTGCCTGGATGGCTCAGTCAGTTAAGCATAGGACTTCAGCTCAAGTCATGATCTCACGGTTCATGAGTTCGAACCCCGGGTCAAGCTCTGTGCTATCAGCTCGGAACCTGGAGCCCGCTTGGAGTTCTGTGTCTCCCTCTCTCTCTCTGCCCCTCCCCTGCTCACACTCTGTCTCTCTCTCTCAAAAATAAATAAATATTTAAAAAAAATTTTCAAAAATGTTGAAATGGCTTTGGAATTGAGCAGGTGGCTCAATTCCCACACAGGTGGGAAGAATTTTGAGGTGGCTAGATTGCCTTAGACATACTGATGGTAGAAATATGGGTATTAAAGTCTCTGCTATGAGGGTTCAGAAGAATCATCTTAGAGAATACCTACATGGTTGTAAAGAGACTGCGGATAGTTGTCTTTAAGGACACCTCTGACGAGGACTCCGAGGGAAATGAAGAACATGTTACTGGAAATGGAGGAGAGTGGATCTTTGTTACATAGTAGCAGAAAGATTAGCAGAATTGTGACTTGTGTTTCTGTGGAAAGCAGAACTAGTACATGAACTCGGATACTTAGCTGAGGAGATTTCATGCAGCGTGTTGAAGGTGCAGCCTAGTTTCTCCCTGCTGCTTATAGTAAAATACAAGAGGAGAGAGATAATGGTTAAACAAAAAAGTCCCAAGACTTAATGTTTTGGGGAAGTTACAGACTATCCAGATTGCAAAAGAATGCTAAAATTGAGAGATTTATTGTTTGGAAAGCTCCGAAGAACAAGCCGAGGGTGTGGCTATACAACCTTTTGCTACTACCTCAAAAAGATTAAAAGGTCAGAGTATTTCAGTCACACAAAAGGCTGCTTAAGGGCAATGTCCCTCCACCATTTCAGCGAAAGGGAAGACAGAGATGGGATTATCTAGCAAAGATCTGTGGAGAACCTCTTGCCTAACCCTGCCACATACAATGTTCTTGATAATTCTATACAGCTCCGACTGAAAGGGACAGAATGAAATGAGAAAAGGCTGTTGGACCCCCAAAATTCTAGAAGTGGGAAGCATGCCAATAAAACTACTCAGCTGCAAACGGGTGTTGCCTTTCAAGAAAGGGGAAAAGAAAGTAGGATATCTGTGGGTTCCCTTCCTATATGGACTTGGTGTGAAATGGGTTTGTGATGAGCTACGGGTGCACCTGCATTCTTTCAGTAATGGATCGTGGTTGCAGGTGCTTCCGGATGGTGTGGAAGAGAACGCCAGTTATATTTACAAACAGTTTAGCGAACCATATCTAGAATAATTCGTGATATTTTGATAATACTAGAAGCGGTTATAGGGAACCAGCACATTTTTTCAAGGGCATGTCAAAATTAGCCTCATCCAAGGTTAGTTATTTGAAGGAAACAATTTTTCATGCCAACGCAAGTAGAAAAGAGGGAAATATAATCGCATGGGAGTTGATTGAGATGTTAGTATCATAGTTTTAAAAAGTACTGGCAGTTATCATTTTGAAATTTGTCTTTCACCTAGTTGGCAACAGATGGGATATATTTCCAAAGACTTGTGTATTCATTGAATGGCAGAACTTGGCATATCTTCTATGTATGCCAAACTTAGCGAAATAAATTGCTAAGAATTCCCCCCATCCCTGTGTCCTGTTCCCTTAGCAATGTGACTTTGCCTCTCCTTCCATCAGTAGGCGAAGTCTAGTTTCCACCATCTTGAATGTGGCTTGAACTTCTTACTCACTTTCTCTGATAGAATGTGGCAAGAGAGACATTTGTGGGAGTTCTCAGCTATGGGAGTTTCAGGTCTTGTAGCCACTAGTCTTGCTTTCTTGGAATTCTGTTCCTGCTATGGGAAGAAGCCAAGGCCAGGCTCGTTGGTAGTGAGAAATCACATGCAGACAGAGAGAAGCCCAGCTGAGAGCCAACACTAACTTCCAGTTCTATGAGTGAGGCCATTTTGGATCATCCAATCCTGGTTGAATTGCCAGCTGATAGTTGTGACATAAGTAAGCCTAAATGAGACCCAGCAAAGAACCACCCTTCTGAGTCTAGCCCAAAGTGAACACCCAAAGTATTATGAACTAAGAAATTATAGTTGTTTTAAGCCACTAAAATTTCAAGGTTGTTTGTAATAACACAATATACAACTGCCACTGAGAGGCTCACTGTCTAATGAGTGTTTTTCCAATGGCTTTTTAATTCTAAAAGATTTACCTAGGAACTCTGTATTTAGGTTTGTGGTAATTCAACTCATTGGATTTCTTACATTGACATATCGTATTTTGTCTTTTTGCCCTTTAGTCCAGGTTGTCTGGTTATCATGAGCTACTTTGGGTTTTGTTAATAAGATTTATTCAATGTTGGATCCAGCATCTTAAGAGAAATTACATTAGGAATATGTTAGCCAATGAGAATCTAAGAAAAAGATGTTTTATACTAAGTTGGGGGGGGAGGGAGCTGTTGCTAGGAGGGAATATTTATCTGGATTTGGGTTCATTGCAAGAAACAGGGCTGTAGTGTTTGGACAGGTGACTTCTCTTGACTTCTGAGCCTGTGAGTGTTCTAGAGTCCTTCATCTGGGCCTGAGCATGAGGCCTTATGGAAAGAGTGTATGAAGTTGGATCTTGCTTTTGTGCTCCACTACCACTTAAAATAGTACTTTACTTTTCAGGGATGCAAACGAGCCCTCAAAGGAAATCTGAATTTTGCCTGACATGGAGAAGGGACTGCTCTTTTGTGGCGGTCAATCAGATAAAACTCACCATACCCTAATGGAGTTTTCCCTAGCAAGAGGCCCCATCTAGGCTGGCGTGCTGTGAATAATATTACTTCCTGTTGGCAAGAATTTGCTTCTTTGGTATAGGGACACACTTACCAGTGACTAGATACTTTAGGTCATAAATGAATTGGAAGCTGGGCTTGTATCTAGGAGATCAAAATATTTAGGATCTTTTGTGTGACATGACATGTCTGTCTTTTTCTTAGATTCTCATCGGTTCTCAGTGATAGATTCTTTCCTCTTGGTGTTTGTGTGTTACATTTATTCCTAATTTATGGCAAGCACTGAGGCATTGTAACATTTAATATTAATTAGCTCATATTTCTAGGAGCGAGAGTATACTGCTTGTCTCTACTTGTTTAAAAAAGCAGTTTACAGAACATTTTACAAGAAGACTCACAATCTTACCACCAAGATCATGAGGCCTTAGTCACCGAAAAGTTATGTAGCAGTCATAAGTTATTTTGTGAAGTGAGAGAAGTTTTTTGCTTTAATCTATCAATCACTTACCCTATTTCGCTTTGAGATTCTCAGAAGTACGTATCTGCGGAGAACAAGGCTTATTAAAATACCAGCTGAGGATACAATAGTACACTGAATAGAACAGTAGTAATTTTGTTAAATATATATGAAATCCCAAACTAGTTATTGTTTGAAAATTTAAAATGCTCACAGAGATTCCAAAGGAGACCGTTTTATGTCCAGAGAGTATTTGGAGACAGCGATATCAGTGCTAGAAGTTCACGACACTTTTTGAGGAAAACTGCCAGGGGGTGCCTGGGTGGCTCAGTCAGTTAAGCATCCGACATTGGTTCAGGTCATGATTGTGAGTTTGAATCCTGTGTCGGGCTCTGTCCTGACAGCTCAGAGCCCGGAGACTGCTTTGGATTCTGTGTGTGTGTCTCTCTCTGTCCCTCCCCCACTCATGCTCTGTCTCTCTCACAAATATTTTTTGTTTATTATTATATATATATTTAACAAATATAAATATAATTATAAATTTTTTATATTTTTATATAATATTTTTATAAATATTTTTGTTTATTATTATATATATAACAAATATAAATATAAAACAAATATTTTTTGTTTATTATTTTATATATGTATATATATATAAACCTGCCAGGCCCATAGCTCTTTTCTGGGAAAAGCAGAATCAGATAGTTCCTTGTTTTTGTTTCTATTCTGTAGCCTGTAATCCCACTACCCTGGCCACACTGATGGGACCCAGGATTGATGGACTGGCTCATGGGCTGACAATGACTGACCCAAAGAGAACTACATGTCAGTTGAGATCCAATCCAATATACTTTGGGGGACAGCAAATTACCTTCACTCAGAGAGATGGTGGCACAGAAGCCAAGAGACATGGAGACAGGCAATGAAGAGAAGACGTGAAACGGTATGAGTGAAAGGTAAGCAGAAGCCATGAGGTAGAAAATAAGAGAGAGGAGAAACTTAGTGAATGTAGAAGCCATCGGTACCTGGGTCACTATAAAACAGTGCCCCAGGACGGGGAACAAGGGAAGCCTCTATGGAGAGATGACAGGATAGCCAGGGACTAGTAGACACTTCTTGTGGTGTCGCTCAGTTCACAGCAACCGCTTTCATTTCAGGATGTCCTTCTTTCGCACTCTTGAGGCTCCCCCGGGGCAGTCAGGTGTGTGCTGCGTATAGCTGATTGGGCCAAGGGTGGCAGTGTCATGCAAGCTGAACCAATCAAATGCTCTCTCCTGGGACTTTAGAATTGAGTCTTGGAGATAGTGTGCCTCAGCCTGTGGCTGGAGCAAAGGGATATAGTAGAGCTATGGGATGAGAAGACAAAGCTGGTATGTAGAAAGAAAATGGAGAAACAGATGTATAGTGAGAAGATAATATAGAGAGGGGGAGAGAGGGAGAGAGCAGGAGAGTCTCGTATTCTGCTGGTTTTCCATTTCCTGGTTCTGATCCCACAAAAAAGTCCCTCAGGGCTTCAAGATCCTTGTAGTTAAAAAAATTAAAAAAATTTTTTTTAAATGTTTATTTATTGTTGAGAGAGAGTGAGAGAGAGAGTGTGTATGTGAGCAGGTGAAGGGCAGAGAGAGAGACACACAGAATCAGAAGCAGGTTCCAGGCTCCAAGCTGTCAGCACAGAGCCCGATGTGGAGCTTGAACTCACGAACTATGAGATCATGACCTGAGCTGAAGTTGGATGCTTAACCGACTGTAGCCACCCAGGTGCCCTCTGCCCCCCAAAATTTTTAAAAATGTTTATTCACTTTTGAGAGACAGAGACAGAGCGCAAGTGGGGGTGGTGCAGAGAGAGGGGGAGACAGAATCTGAAGCAGGCTCCAGGCTCTGAGCTGTCAGCACAGACATGGGGCTCGAACTCACAAACGTGAGATCATGACCTGAGCCGAAGTCAGACACTTAACTGACTGAGCCACCCAGGAGCCCCAAGATCCTTGTATTTTTATAATGCATACCACCATTTTGTTTTTTTTTCATTAAAGTGGCTTGAGGTGTAGTCTCCAGTGTTTTCAGCGAAGAATCTCCATGAGAACACAGAGCTGGTGTGGTAACTTGTATGAAATTTGTGTTCTCCATGAAGCCCAGCAGGGCAACTGTCAATATGGTTTCTTGCATCTCTTACAGTAAGCTCCTAGCTAAGTATGTGTCATTTTCTTGCAATCTGGAAGGGACTAACAAACGAACATGCCTGGAGAACCTGCCATCATCATAATGGGATGTGGAACTAATGGTGTTAGAGCTTCAAACACCAAACACCGACTTCTGTTTGAGAATACTTTGGCTATTTTCTCTTCTCATTACCCTTTCCTGTATATATGTTTGGTTTTGGAGGGCAGAGGCCCTCTCAGTGAAGTAGGAATGGGGGAGACTAATGCCTAAGTTCTCAGGTTCAGGGATTCCCCACTGAAGGCCCTGCCCATCTGTTGTGACTGGCCTTGGTATTCTTGGTGAACAGAGACATCAGTACTAAACGTGGGTTCGATGACTGTGACTTTATTGAGACAGGGATTGTATTGCTTTCCTTCGTGTGCCCTAGAGCCTAGCACTTGGCCCAATACCTAATAGGCCCTTCATCAAAATTTATTGAGTGAAAGACTGAATAAATCATTTTTGTCAATGGCAACTTGGAGGTACAGAAACCAGAAAGTAAAATCTGAAACCAAGCCACTTATTAAGTTATGTAACCTGAGCATAAAAATGAATAGATGCCTCATAAAATTCTTTAGGGTATTAATTATAATGATGATATTTTCGCTATGCAATTTCTTAGCCGTCAAGGTGTGAATTCCCTAATGTGGGGACATAGAGAAGAACATTGGGTCTATGTGTCACTTGCGGGGAGCTTGTTTTTCTCTCCCTCAGACCATGCTTTAATTTTGAAAGAAAGATGGCAAGCCCAGTTGCTACCAAGTCATGCATCATTCCTGCTGAATTCCCCAGGGGAGAAGGCTTCACAGTGTCTTGGAGGCTTCTACTTTTTTCACTTGTCAGAGGAACGTTTATAGTTTTCATATAAATTTTAATGGGAGGAAACATCTGTTCCCCATCCAGCCGTGATGCTCGCATTGGGTATAGATGAGAATCTGGCTGAGTGCATACTAGATTTGCTATTTATTGGATGCTTAGAAAAATAGTGTAGATCAAGGACAAAGAAGTGGGTTGGAGTGAAGAAGGGAGTCGGGAAGAGAAAATGGGTGTTTCCCTGCTGGGGCTGGTGGGGCCCTCCTGGGTGCCGTGGGTCCCAGTGGATCCCAGCCCTCCCTCCTTCCTCTGGGAGCACAGTCAATGGGCCTCGTGAACCTCTTAGCTCCATTTTATGGAGCTGCTCCCTCATAAAGATTGTGGGTGCCTCTCGCCCCTTGGATGGGAAAGGGTGGATGTGTACCTGTGTGTTGTGGCTTTCATGCCCATTCGGTCTTCGAAGCGGACAGTGCTGGCTGCTCCTTGTTTGCCCCTGGGCCTTGAGAAGTTTCTCTCTGCCTCCCATCACCTGAGCTCCTGCTGGAACTTTGAGTTCCTGCGGTCACAATAAACAGAGCCCTGGGCTTGTCTGTCTGTAACTCAGAATTTGCAGAAGTCCCCCGTGACCGCCTTTCTGGCCCTATCTCTCATTCCTCCCACACTTTCTGTGTTCTCCAGCTACCCCCAAATTACTTGCAGTCCCCCAAATGCCCATACTTCTGAGCCTTTGCATCTGCTATTTTTTTTTTTTTAGCTTAGAGCGCTTCCTGTTTCCAGCCCCTGTTCACTTAGTAGTGTGTCCATGTGCACAGACACACATGTGAGTACATACATACATACACCATCCTGTCAGTTTCCCTGCATACTTAAAATTTTTTAAATGTTTATTGATTTTTGAGAGAGAGAGAGCGTGAGTAGGGGAGGGGCAGAGAGAAAGGACGACACAGACTCCAAAGCAGGCTCCAGACTCTGAGCACAGTGCCTAATGCGGGACTCAAACTCACAAGCCATGAAATCATGACCTGAGTCAGACACTTCACCAACCGAGCCACCCAGGGGCCCCTTCCTTGCGTGCTTTAAAACTCAAGACTCAAAGTTTTCTCTGTGAGGTGCTCTCTGGCCCACTGGATACGTTATCACCTCTGTCTTGCTGCCCCAGTATTCTGTACACATATTCTATGACAGTGTCTGTCATGTCACTTTGCAAAGACAGTTTTGGGTGAGAGCTCTGGCTCTGAAGTCAAGTTGCTTGGTTACAAATCATAGCTCTATCATGGTCTGTGGGATCCTGGGCAAGTTACTTAATCTCTGTCTGCCTCAGTTTCCTAGTGTGTAAAATGGGGATAGAATTAATAATGACCACAGAAGAATGTTGGGAAAATTAAGTGAGATGATATGTGTAAATCACTTAGCAAAATATTCAACTCAATGAACGACAGCTATTAATATTAGTAACTCCTTAGTTTTTTCCCAGCCATGCACAGGGACTGTTTCTTGCATACCCTATATTTTTAGAGACTGGCATGTCATAGATCTTTTAATTTTTTTTTGTTGAGTTGAATTGTCCTGATGGCTCCCAGTAGCTTATTAGATTAAGTCCATGTTCTTTGGAATCAGAAGTTGGGGTCTAAATCTTAATTTTACCAGTTTCTAGCTGTGGAACCTTGGGCAAGTTAATTAAACTTTGTTTTAGTTTCTTCATCTGCAGAATGGTAATTATGAGAGTACCTAGCTCATAGAGTAGTTGGGAGGATTAAAGAGATACTGCACTTTCCCAGTGCCTGGAATGTGGAAAGATCTCAATCAATGTTAGTTGATATTATTCTTATTAATCTTATGAGTTATTTCATTTAAAGGCTCATCGTAAATATCACTACTTAAGAGTAAGTCTTTCTCAGTCACTCTGGCTGGAAGTGATCTCGTTCTTTATCCAATGTAATTATTAAACGCCAACCAGAAACCAGGCACCAGGCTAGACACCAGCTGTGTAGTGGTAAATATATCAGATAGGATTTTCACCTTGGTGTACGTTTGGGTTTGAGGGAGTGATAAACCTCAACCTGTTCTCAGAGTTCTAAACCCATTGAGATATTGATCCAGGAGACAGATAGAGATCAAAATATCCTTTTATAGCTGGTTTTGCTGGATTGGGGAACGTGACGTGGTTACGTTCTCCACTACTTTCCTTACAGAATTAAACTCATTTGTCTATCAGTTCGTTTTGACTGTAATTAATAGAAAACTGAGCTAATGGTGGCTTATTCCCTGATAAAAAGTCTGGAGGAGGGTGATTTCAGGTTTCTTCTGCAGCTAAGTAGTATCATTAAAGACCCAGACTCTTGCTTTTAACCATCCATGTGTTGCCTTGTTGTCTTAAGATGGTAGCTCCAGCTCCACGTTGGAACTATCCTCACACCTGTATTCCCAGGGGGAAGTGCAAGATGGCCGCGAGGGCTTTCCTTTTATTAGTGAGGAAATTCTTTCTCAGGAGACATCCCTTTACATGGTATTGGCCGGGACATACTTACACCAATCCTCTGCAAACGGGGTGAGCTTACCTTGCCCAGCTCAGACCACTTCATTATCTGATGCAGGGGCCCTCTCTCTACTCCCAGTACAGGCCTCTACCAGAGGCCAGCGGGGAGAAAGAGCTGCTGAAGGCCATCCCAGTGACTGCTACGCTGTTCCCACAGAGCGCACGCAACTTTCCCTACCACGGCTTGGATGCTGCTGGAAGGACAGCAGGAGGAAAAGGGCTGGCACCTACTCCCCCAGGCAGCCTGGCCCCAGGGAGTAAGAAGTAAGGAGACTGATTTCACATGTTAGTTTCTTTCCTGATCTTACCAGTTATGAAGGTCATTCCTTCCCCATTGCAAGGAGTCCAGGGCAGAGGTGCTTCCCAGCGTTGTTTTCCGCAAGGGAGAGGAAACTAAATTAGGATGTTGTGCTGCAGGAGCCCAGGCAGGCATGCTGGGAGCAAGGGGAAGGTTCTCCTGCACCGGAGACTATGTGGTCTCCATCTTACTCCTTGTGTGCACGTCTCTCCCAGCCTCTC
Organism: Paguma larvata; assembly: GCA_030068075.1. NCBI lineage: Eukaryota > Metazoa > Chordata > Mammalia > Carnivora > Viverridae > Paguma > Paguma larvata. The sequence goes on from JAINVK010001435.1 coordinate 75,923, forward strand.
ACCATCGGCTGCATCTGATCACGCTCCCTGGCTTCCTCTCCCTCTGGGTCCTGAGCTCCTTGAATGCGAGGCCCTGGACCCCTGACTGTGCACTCTGCCAGCACCTCACCTATGTCCTTGCACACAGTAAGGACCAGCACATGGTTCTTGGATCACCAGCTGCATCGCCTCAGACGGCGGCTCATTGCACTCAGTCCTGTTGACTGCAATGGTCTGGTCTGCCCAAGGGTCATGGTGGGTTGTCTCAATGGGGGTTTTAAATAACAGACCAGATAGCATGGTGGTGCATGGTGTTTATTGATTCACTTGTTCAACAGACACATATTGAATCCCTCTTGTGTGCCAGGTCTGCTCCTAGGAGCTGGGGTACAGAGGTGGCCATGATGGTCTCCCTGCGTCTGAGCGGCTCCCACTCTTGTTCCACTTCTGCACCTGCTAATGTAGCAGAGTCCGATTTTGCTTGCCCTCTTCCAGCTACTCCAGAGGGTGGGGTGAGGGGAGGGAGTGGTGCCAGTGTCTGTCCTTAAGGAGCCGTAGAGAATCTCATCACACAGGCCAGAGTGTTGGATGAGAGTTAGACAGGTTGAATCTGCCAATTCCAAGCTACAAAACCTTTTCCCTAATCTCACCCATATCTGCAAAATGGGAATAGATAATGTGCGTCAGCCACTCTTACAGTTTTCTATTATTAGCTTCACGTCTCCAATAAATGCACCATTCTCAGGTAAAAAATGATAGCACTTGCTTATGTAGAAAGCAAAGCATATATTTGTTAGTCAAAGATGTTTGCCGGATTTTTAAATTGGTTATGAAGGAATCTTTAAAAAAATTTTTTTAATGTTTATTCACCTTTGAGAGAGAGAGAGAGAGAGAGGGAGAGAGACCAAGCATGAGCAGGGATGGGGTAGAGAGGGAGGCACAGAATCCGAAGCAGGCTCCAGGCTCTGAGCTGTCAGCAGAGAGCCCAACGCGGGGCTCGAACCCACAAACCGTGAGATCACGACCGGAGCTGAAGTCAGGCACTCAATCGACTGAGCCACCCAGGTGCCCCAGGAATCTTTTAAAAATAACAGTAACTTAGACTTCTACATTTTCATCATTAAGGGCTTGACTCATCAAAAAAAATCTGGATGATATTCATTGCAGGGATGAGTTAAATACATTCTATCAAAGCCAAAAAGTCTTGGTGCCTTTTAGGTGTTGGAGAAACCATCCAATTGTTAAAGATGTAGGCAATCAGGAAGCAGGACAACGGGAATACTTATACCCACGCATGAAAGGTGTTAACTGTGCATGTCCTCAACCCACCTATTCATTTTTTTGGCCTTTTTAAGTATATTGTTAAAGAATTCTTATGTCACTCTAATTGGTTAAATCAAGGCCTTTGTCTTAGGCTGATTTTGTCTCCTTGGGTTAAAGAGTCTCATTGATTTTTCTGTTGCTGGAGAAAGGAACTCCAGGAAAAGCATTGTGTCGGTTAGGAAACCAGATTACTTTGGGCAACTCTTGGATGATTCCCTTCATGGGTTTGGTAGTTGCCAGGGACAGAACACCAGACTTTATGCTCTTTGAGGGTAGGAACCTGGTTTTATATAACTGTGTGAACCTGGGGCTTGGGGTGTTGCTTTGTAATAATAAGTACTCCATAAATGTTTGTTTAACTCACACCGCTGAACAACAGTTAGGCTTAATACAAAATTCCAGGTTGACAGTTTTGTTTTGTTTTGTTTTGCTAAGCACTTTGATCTTATAAGCAACTGTCTATTGGCTTCTTGGTTGTTTTGAGAAGTCTGCTGTCCATCTAATTGCCATTCCCCTTTTTCTCAGAGGTAATCTCTATTCTGATATTGGTGTGTATTTTTCTCATCCATGCTCTTATACTATTACTAAATGTATATATGTATTTATTTTTTAAATGTTTATTTATTTTGAGAGAGAGAGAACATGAGCAGAGGAGGGGAAGTGGGGGGGGGGGAGGTGGACAGAGAACCCCTAGCAGGCTCTGGGCTGTCAGCACAGAGCCTGAGGTGGGGCTCGAACGCAAGAACTGTGAGATCATGACCTGAGCCGAAACCAAGAGCCACCCAGGTGCCCCTACTAAATGTATTTAAACATAAAATATTAGTGTGGAGTTTTAAACAATTATATAAATTACTACCCTGTAAATAAACTGCTATTTGCTCTTTCAAGTTACTCTTATGATCTTGCTATTTATCCCTGTGGATACAAGCAGATCTGGGTCATTCATTTGTACCGCTGCGTAATAAATTCATTGTGTAAACATACCACCATGTACTTATTCACTGGTGATCATTAGGGGATTGTTTTCACAAACAGGGCTTTGAAGAGCATTCTTGAACCCATCTCCTTGTATAACATAGGATATGCACAATTACAAGTGGAATTGCTAGGTCACATCTTGGATGTTGATGGTTGACCTCCAAAGTGGCCATACCAACTCACGCTACCCCCAACGAGGCCAAAGAACCTCCCTTTACATTTTCACCAGCATTGGCATGGCCAGACTTCTGAATGGGTATGTACCTGACCCCGACTTTACACATTCTCCTCAGTATTGTCATTCCCTTTTATAGATGAGAAAACTGAGACTAAAGAGTAGGGTGCTCACAGAATGAGTGAATGAGTGAAGGAAAGAATGAATGCATATGGTGGTATTTTCCTCGTTTATTATTTCTCCCCCCAGAATTTAAGTTCCATGAGTAGTAAGTACCTATTCTTAGGTCCTGGCATAAGGTAAGATGCTCAGTAGTTATTTGTTGTGGAAGGAAGGAAGGAAGGAGGGAAGGAAGGAAGGATGGATGGATGCTGGTCAGAGAACAGCTGCTTTCTTGAGGAGCCGCCCCTTGGCTTTCTGAGATGGACTCCGCGCTCTTCCCTTATCCTGCAGGCTTTTAGAAGGAGGGGCTCTAGCAAGCTCTGCCACCCGAGTAGTAAGCCTGCAGCCGGCTGGCGCTGAGCTAACACTGGAGGAAGGGTGAAAGCTAAGAATTTTCTCAATGGAAAATGGAATCTGCTCAGCAGGAGTCTGATGAGAAGCTGGGGCCAGCGAAGGAGGATGCAGCTGGAAGGAGTGTCCATCTGGATCCCACAGGCCTCTGGGTGTCGAGAGGTTATTCTTAGCCATCTTTTCTTCAGTCTTTATTTTCTCTTAATCAGGGCTCTCTTGATTTTGCAATTGGAGTCTTTTTTTCCCCCTTCTGTAAAGCAATGATTTTCCATATAGTAATTCTTTCCTTCTTTAGACTTCCCGGAGGGGGTGGGTGGTTCTTTTTGTGCTCAGACACTTTGCACATTGCCTCCCACCCAGCTCCTCCCGAGTGTTTTTGTGACTGGTGGAGACCTATTCTGTGAGCTGAGTATTTGACCCCATCTCCTTGTTTGTTTCCAGAGAACTTAACCATAGCATTCTCCTTGCTAATTATTTTTTTCCTAGTTACATCAATATGAGTACATTTCCCGCCCTTCCTTTCTGTGCCTCACGTGTCCTGAATTCTGCTGGCTTAATTTAACTTGAGCCTTGAGAGGCAGCAGAACCGAGGGCAGGTGGCCTAGCTCTAGTCTTTGGTTCCTGCGTCATAATCATAATCACTCACTTTGACATGGTGCTCCATGTTGACAAAGCCCTTCCACACTCAGTAGCTCTTGAGTCTTCAGAAAGATAGAAGCCAAGACCTCGGGGGTCTGGTGACATCCCCAGTATCAGGTGTCTAAGGACAAAGGCCTGGGTTTGAACTTGCTTTTCTGATGCTAAATCCCTTCTGTACCTTTTCTTACAGCTCTTGCAGGGGTTACCAAGTCGGATGCCCTTGGGGCCAGCTATATAATCGAATGAAAGGAGCTGGCCGGGGTAGGGAGGGTTGTGGGGAATTGGAGAACATGCTTTGCTTAAAGGCGTTGTAATGCGATACATTTACAAAGTAGTTAAAAAACCCATTTATTTTATCACCTACTCAGTGCCCAGTCTACAGTCTATTTTTTGCTGGTGGAAAAGGGAGAGCATGTGGACCATGTCACCTTTCCCACGGAGTATCATGGCCTGGTGGCATGAGTAAGACCTTAGTTGCAGTAGGTCTCCAGGGTAGATGAGGCAGTATGACATGTTAAAAGCTTTTGTCTAGCCTTTTGTTTCAATACTCCAACCTAACTGAGTAACCGAGTGATTCCCTTGCTCTTAGTGTAGAGTTACCGACTGATGAACATACAGATCTTGGGTCTACCCATCATCTCGCATCCTTTAGAGTTTTCAAAGAAAGAGATTCAAAGTACTATTATATTAATGGTGGTGCAAGGGTAATGCCCTAACCTGCAGCCCTTATCAGAGGCTCTACTCCTTCATCCCCACCTCTTTCTACCGTCTCTCATCCCTTTTTGAAGTCATGGGACTTGGTTGCTCAGGTCTATATTCTGAGAGAAAGAGTGACAGTGGCAGAGACAGAGAGGTAGTCAGCGCCTTAAAGGAACCCCGAGTTCACGTTCTCATCCAGGGCATGGGGCCCAGAGAAAGAGAGGAAGAGGATGGCCCACTGTATTTACAAATGTAGAAAAAGCCTGCCCATTAGTAAAATGAGGCTCAGTGAAGGTCATGGGCTTTGGCCAATCAGATAAAAACTCCTCTTTGGTGGGGGGGGAGGGTGTGGGCGGAGGTGGGGCTAGCATGGGAACGGGGCTGAAGTCCGTCTCCTACTCTGGGTAGAACAGGTTAAGATTGTGACCCCGGAGAGCTCTTTGACGTCGGACAAGTGATTCCACCTCTTTCCTCCTCATCTTCATCCGTAAAACACGGAGCAGTGCAGTGGTGACGCGGAGTAACTGAGACCAGGCATGCGTATTGTTCAGTAAATGTTAGTTACTTCTGTTGTTTGGAGTTCTGCCTCCTAGCTATACTCATCTTCGTGTTAGAACCCGAGGAAGCCTTCAGATGCTGCCAGAAGGAATATGGAGAGAATAATTCATAGAACAAGAAACTATAATATGCTGCCAATATTTTCCTCTTCAGAACTTGCCACTTGTCCAAATGCCCTGATTCTACCTTTTTTTCTCCAGTTCCATACCCTCAGATGGTTCCAGTGAGTTGGAATCCTGGACAAGGTAGCTGGGCTTCTGCTGGCTAAGATTCGGCTCTGAAATGTGCTTTTTTGTGAGGTGTGGTTTTTGTCTAAATACTCCAACTTAACTGTCGTTCAGTTGAAACTTTTGCTAAGTAGTTGCTTTCCCATCGGCCTTTTTATGGGACAGAAAATTTAAGAAGGCAGACTCTTTTACTCAAACACAACATTGCTGTACTTACCCAACCAATAGTGAACTGAAAGCCCCCCTCCCCAACCCCCACCAATCTTTAGAAGTTGTTTTCTTTTGTGTACCTCACTCATACCAATGAAAAACAGTTCGCAGTAGGTATTACCCAGGCATAGAATTGGGTTCTTCATCAATGGCAAAAGTAGAATTGAGAGGCTATATGAGATGCTTATAGAATCAGACGCGTCTGATTTAGTCTTAGTTTTTAGCCACATAATGTTTCTGTTGAGACCACTTAACAGAGTGGGAGGTGTGGCACGGAAAAAGCACGGTAAACTGGGAAATGCAGGCAGTTCACGAAGTACTTTACGTGTGTTTTAGCAGGAAGTCAGTTCATTACTCTTGGATGATCTCTCTCTTTCCCTCCCCCATGTGACCCCCCACTCCCACCCCGATCTTTTCCTCTCCTCGCATCTGCGGCCGTCCCCTCCTGGCTAAGCCCGGACGGAAAACTGGATGGTAATGAGGGGCACCATCCAAGAAATTATGACACCGAGCTTCTAGGTCCAGCTCCAGGTACTGCTGCCTGGCAGCCATCCCTCTGGGTCTCAGCTTCCTTATGTACAAAGTAGGAGCTTGGGGCCAAGGCCCCTGGGACTGAATGAACACTCAATTTTCCTTCGTCTGTGGGTCCCACCTTTGCCAGCCCGGGGCCTGGTGGGTCTCCGCAGCTGGTCACTTGGATAATCCAAGATAACTGCCCGCAGGACAGCTGAGAATGGCCTGTAAGCACAGCAGAGGCCAGCCACTCAAAGAGGTGCTGGGGCCTTTGGCTGCTTCCCGGAGCCACCAGCCAACCCAGAGATGAAGCTGGCTGGAAAAGTGGACGGGTGCGCTGGAGAGGCCTGTGTCCTCTCCAAACTCAGCGTCTGGGAAATGCCCATGTCCCCAGAAAGAGGTCACCGACACCCTTCAGCTGGTAGTGCAGTGCAAAGAGTCAGGCAGACCAGGTTTTGAATCCTGACTTTGCCACTTACAAGAGCTGTGTGACCTTGGGCGAGCTCTCTGGCCAAGTGTCATTTTTCTCCATAGAACGTGGCAGCAATACATCTACCTTGCAGAATTGTAGTGGGACTGAGGTACTGCAGAGACCTAACAGCACCTACTGAGTGTAGGTACTCAGAGGTACTTAGTAAATGGTGGCAGTAGTTATTATTTTCATTAACCCTGTGCCCTTTATTCACAGGAGTCTCTGGGGTGGGGATGCGGAACGGGGCCCCAGTGTCTGGCTCAGGGCTCCTCTCCGTGGCTGGGAGGCCTGGGCTCCATGCCCAGGCCCAGCAGTGCCAGGGAGCCTGGTACAGAGATGCGGCTGATTGTGGCGCTGATTAAATTCCCTGATAGAGGAGCCTCGGCATCCTGGCCGACAGCGCGGCCAGCAGCATTTAGCACAATCTGTTTGGGCCCCTAATTAAGTTATTTTTCAGAACTGCCCTTTTCAAGGTCTTGTCCCTTTTCGTCACCTCTCTCTGGCCCCTTCTCTGTGGGTCCCTTCCTGCCAGAGAAGAGAAATAAAGCGGTGTGGGGCTTTCCTCCCTCTGTCCTCCAGAGAGAGGGTGACAGGACGCAGGAAGAGGCAGTTTTCAGGGCAGAAGATGCGGCTAACACAAGCCCTCGCCACTCAAGGTGGCTGCAGCCCCGTCTTAGAGGCCAAAGTCTCCGTGCTTTCTGGCCCATCTCTGTTTTCCTTCAAAGCTGGGTTCGCAACGCAAACCTGCCTCCTCCTGCATCCTGTATCCCTAGAGCTCGCCATCGTGGGAAGCGCGATTAAGTGGCACTTAGTGTATTTTCCCATCTTCTCGTGTCCACCTAGTAAAAAAAAAGAAAAGAAAAGAAAGGGGCCCGGGATGGAACTGCTGTTATTTTTTAAAAGGGGAGAAGGCGGGGGTCACATGACTGCGAGTTACCGGTTCAGCGAAGCGGCCGCAAGTCGGAGTTTGCTGCAGAGCCGCCCCCTCCCGGCGGGGGCGCTGACGTCACGGAAAAGCCCCGGCGCGGGCCGGCCGGCGCGCTATAAACGGCGGGGCCGCGGCGGCTGCGGGCGGCGGCACGGACGGCAGGCACGGCGCGCGCACCCCGCGCTCCGCGGCCCGGATCGCAGCGCGCAGCCACGCAGCACACGCGGACCGGCGGGCGCCCACGCGGCCGAGCCGAGTAAGCCGGCGGTTTGGGGCGGGGGTCCTCCCGAAGCCGGGCGGGGCAGGGGGCGCGGGGCGCGCGGACGCGAAGTGGGCGTTCCCAGCCCGCAGAACTTTCTAACTTGGGGAAAGAGCCCCTGGAACTTGCGGTGTGGGCTGTGGTTTTCCGGTCGGGAGGCAGAGCGTAAGTGCTCAGGCTGCTGTTTGTCATTAGCAGGTTCCTTAGTTCGGTTCAGTAGGAGCGTCACCTCCTCCTACAGACTGTGTGGTCATAGGGCAGCCCTGACGGATACGTCATGCTTTTGTTATTTGAATGCAAGTCAGCCAACTGAGGCATTGCTTAGACGACCGAAAAACCGGCCGGTCGTCCCCGTTAGTGGCCGGCATGTCGGGGTGCGGAGTGTGGGTGTGAGTGTGGGAAGGGGAGTGTGCGTTTCTCACTCTCACGAATGATCTCGCTGATCAAAGTGAGATGGCTTCTACTTCGTCTCAAGTAGCCTTCGGGAACAGACCTCCGTGCAAGGGGAGGGAGTCTTGCAAAGGGAAAGTTGTAGCAAAGTTGTCCCATGTCATTTGGGAGAGTCTTTGGCCTTCTGCATTTCTTCAAGAAGGTGGAAATCTGCGTTGCATTCTAAAACTCTTGGAGTGGATGTGGTTTCAGAAGAGTGAAGCATTTTCTTTGCAAATATGATAGGTCTGAACGTGAGTGGGTCATTTCCCTGCGAGAACAACACGGCTTGGGGCTGGGACTTTTTAAACACGGTGTCTGTGGGCAAGAGGGCAGAGCTGAGGCATAAACCTCAAACAGAAATTCTTTTTTTTTTTTGCCCCCAAATAATAGCTTATTCAGGCAGCTGGAGAGCATCAGGGCGACTTTACTAAACATGGAAGTTCCAATAGTGCCTGTCCAGTCCAGCCAGAGGGAGTGATGTCATTGCCACGTGTTTCCCACCCAGGCACAAAAGCCCGCTGGACGCTGGTGCAATTAAGAGCCATGTTTAGACAAGAGCAGCTAACCTGGCCAGCTGGTCCCCAGCTCCAGTAACTTGTTGCTTTTCAAGCCATCTCTGAGGCCTGTTAGTTTCTTCTCGGGGGGGCCCCTGTGTCAGTGCTGAGTGGGAGTCCCGAGGCTTCCTTGAGGATGGAGGAAGCCCGAGGGCAGTGGGTGATATTGACGGTACTTTTTTCTTTTTGCAAATGACAGGCCTCCTGAGGAGCCGGTTACTAAGTGTATGTGTGTATGTGTGTGCAGTTGAAAGCCTTTTGGCTTTGGGGACCGTTTCCTTGGAGTTCCTCATATCAAGGTTACTTGGGTCTCACCCCGCCTGGTCAAATATCACTGATGACTGACTGTGTATATGAGCCCCCTGAGCTCTTGGTCCTGCTTACGAATGCTTACATCTTGGCCGCTTTGCTCTCCAGGACCCAGCGATGACTCTGAACAATGTCACCATGCGCCAGGGCACTGTGGCCATGCAGCCGCAGCAGCAGCGCTGGAGCGTCCCGGCGGATGGCAGACATCTGATGGTTCAGAAGGAGCCCCACCAGTACAGCCAGCGCAGCCGCCACTCTGCTGCCCCGGACGACCCCTGCCGCCGGAGCTGGTCTTCCGACTCCACAGACTCAGTCATCTCCTCTGAGTCGGGCAACACCTACTACCGGGTGGTGCTCATAGGGGAGCAGGGGGTGGGCAAGTCCACTCTGGCCAACATCTTTGCAGGTGTGCATGACAGCATGGACAGCGACTGCGAGGTGCTGGGAGGTAGGTGGCCCTGGCCCCAGTGGGCTTCTGTCCGTTAGCGGCGGTCCGGTCTGAAGGAGCGAGGGGGTGCGCCATTTGTCTGCAGAGTTGGGAGTGGCGATATGCATTCCTGGCACTGGCTGGGGAGGCTGAGTCCCCAGAACCGCGCTGGCATGGGTCCTCAGGACCAGAGAATGAAGATTCATCCTGTTCCAAATGGAACCTGGGCCAGAAGGGGTTTTTCTCAGATTCCAGCTCCACAGGGACTGGGGGTAGAGTGGTTAAAGAGGGCAGAGACAGAGGGTCAGGATCCCACCTCAGGGTTTTTGCCAATGCTGACCCAGATTTTTCTAGACCTCAGTGTAGACATGGCTTTTTCCCACGGTTATACCTAATACCAAGCCGATTTGAAAAAGTATTCGGATGGATTCATCAGTTTCCACCATTATTAGAGTCTTTTGAGGGTATAAAACAGTTTTAAAATCTTTATATGAAATAGTACAATGTTAAAAAACATATTTTCAAGTGTAACAATGCTGATAAATATGTGTGTAAGAGGCTTACAGGCTTTCAGGACAATTTTCCACGTACAATCTTATTGAAAATATTTAACACCTGCCTATTTCCAAAACCGATTTGAGGCGACATAGTTGCAAAAGTGCACGTGTTCCTCGGATACATGTGAAGCCTAGGGCTGCATTCTGGGAAGTAATATGAAGGTCCTAACCCTCAAGGGTGTTCGTCCAGCGCCTTTTGGCCACAGCTTCCATCTTCACATACGTGACCAGGGCACTGCAGGTCCTTATCCGCAGCTATAGAAACGAAGGAAGAACCTTCCAGGGCTTGCCCACGAGGCATGATCTGTCTGTGCTCTCAGTCGCAACTCACAGCTGAATCACAGACCCCCAGGGGAGGAAGATGCCTTGGTGAGGCGTCAGTTCTGCCCTCTCCCTGAAGCCCAGGAGCGTGCTCCTCCCTGCTGCCATCAGGCCGCCTCGGCTCAGCGTTTCGTCTTGATCGTCTCCAGTGTCCGGAGCTTACGAGGCAGCTCCTGGACTGGACTCTAAATGATGACTCATTGATGGGACGTTGATTTCTCTCCTCACTTCTGCAAGTCTCAGGGACTGTAGCTCAGCGAGAGTCAAGGAGAAATAGTGACCTCAGTATTGTGAGGCTGATTTTCTCTTTCTCAGTAAAGGCCGGCGGTTGCCCGTCGGTATAGGAGAAAGGGAGGGAGGGGCGACTGTCTAGAAAGCACATTTGCAGTGGGAGAGGTGCCTTGTTGGGCGTCTTCTGTTTGAGCCTGTTTATTTCGGTACCCACAAAATCCCTGTACTCATATGAGTAAACTGAGTCTCCAGGATACCAAGTGGCTTACCTAGACCCAGCAGGGTAGCTGGAAAGAGAACCCAGCATTATATAATCTTCGTTTGGTGTTACTCTTAGACTGCTGTTGACAGGGAAGCTGCCGTGTGCCAGGCACTATGCTAAGTACTTCTCGTAAGTGTTTTCTGCTAATGCAAAAACTGAACCAATTTGGTATTAATATCCCTATTTTACAGGTGGAGAAATGGAGGCTTATGACATCAAGTAACTTTCCCAGGGTGATAAAGCTAGTTCATGGCATGGCCAGGGATCAGACTTAGCTGTGTGTATTCATTGTACCCTGCAGCCCGTGGGCTTACCATCTGAATGCTGCTAGTGTCAGGCCCGTGCCTGGCTCCGGGCTGGGCTCTGGGGTCCCTGGTGATAGTGTACCCTCTTAGGAAGGGGTGAAGTGTCAGAGGCTGTGATTCAGAGCAAGGTAAAATTAGTGAATACCTTAGAAGTGACAGTGAAGTGTTTGGGGAGATTGACGTAAGGAAGAGACCCAGCAGGGGTTTTGTTTGTGTTTTTTTGAGGGAGGTCTTAAAAGAAGTGGGTAGCAGACTTTCAAAAATGTTTGTCAGTCAGAGCGGAGTGGTACTTACCCGGAGGGTGGTGGTACCCCCATGGACATACAGTGTCGAGAAGATGGACTCGTGTCTGGAATTTGGGAAGACAGGCTTCTATATTTGGAAAAGCTCCTTTTGTTTAATGGGGGGGGGGAGCGGGGGAATCCTTTCCTTATCTCCTCGAACAGAATCTTTGGCCAGAGACTCCTCAGGCGACCCATCCTATTTAATGTGTCCTATTTGAGTAACTTCATTTATACAGTCTAGGATTGCATCTCTTATCCGTAGGCAGCTGTCGGAATCACTACTGGTTTTGTGTTTCTAAAGAAGAGGGTTTTCCAAGTCGTGCCATCGTGTTGTTCTTTTTTCAGCATTAACCGTAAAAAACCTCTACACGATACTCTCTTCGGTGTTTCTCCTAATAAAGATGGGTGTTGTTACAGCTCTACCGCAGTAATCTTATGACTCTCTGTACGCGTGTAATGCCATTCATTCATTTATTCATCCCTCCATCCATGCATTCACTCATTCCTAAGTAGTTCCTGAACTTACACCATGGAACTCGGTGAAACGCTACGGGGCACGCGAAGGGTCCTAGAGCTCTCCCTTAAAGACGCTTCCAGTATATGCAATAGAGATCAGTTGGGCACCCACTTTAAATCAAGGTAGGATGTGACGAGCGGCTTGAAGGAGGTACAGGGACCGGGCTCTGGGAACTGAGAGGAGAACAGATTACTTCTGGCTGTGGAAGTCAGTAAAGGATTCCTGGAAGAGGTGGTCTCTGGGCTGGATCCTAAGGACGCCTGGGATTTGGAAGCCCTGAGGTCGGTGAGCAAGGGCTGCACGTGCACACGGGAGGGCGGGAAGAGCACTGGGCTTCAGTCGGACGGTGTGGGTTTGGAGCCCAGCTTGGACACCGACGTAGCTGAGTGCTCCTGCCCAAGGTGCCGACCCTCCTCAGACTTCCTCATCAGGGACGCGGAGACACTGCCTCCCTCACAGGGCCCCGGAGGGTGAAAGGCGGTAACGCGCATTAAGCATGCAGCAGAGTGCCTGGCACATGAGACGTACAGAACGAGTGTTAGTTAGAGCTGATTCTGAATCTACCATTTCCTGTCCCTGGATGTATCTTCTCAAACTGGCTCTTTTGTTGCTTGTAGTCCCCATCCACTGGGCCACCCTTGGCTAGGGCGCCGTGAGACACGCAGAGGAGACGCGCCCCAAGAGGAGAGGACGGTGTTCCTAGAGTAGGCGTCCCTTCAGGGTTCCTTGGCATCTCCAGGGCTACGGAAGCTGCAAGCAGTTGAGAGTTTGGGGGAGAGGGATGTTGGGGCCTCAGAGCCTTTGGGAGGCTGCAGGAGCCCGTTCTGGTGCGGGCGAGAACTCCCAAGCAGCTTCCGCACAGCACGAGAACCAGGCTTGGACCGGACGGCCCTCCAAGATGGTGAGGGTCAAGTGAAAGGCACATTAAGGTGTACTGGTCCAGGGAGAATAGCTGCTGCCACCCGACCGTGGAAATCCATCCCGCCCCGCAGGGTGACCTCTCCTCTTCCACAGAGCGAGTGTGTGCACCCCCAGCTTTTCCTAAACGCGCTGGAGGAGTGAGGGCTTCCCCAGAGCCACGATGCCGAAAAGCTCCATAAGCCAGTAGGCCTTGACCCTTTCTCCACACCCCTTAACCCAGGGCAGATTTCAAAGGACTCTTCTAGAATTTCATATTCTTTTGTTTCTCCTCTCCTCACCTGATTAGCCCTTGAGAAGGCTAAAAGGTGAGTGACAGAGGGGAGGAAGAGAAGCTAGAACTTTGGCTGCAGGCAGGCCCTCCTGGTTAGCAGAGGGCCGGGAAGCAGGATACTCTGTGTGTCTGAAGAATCCGTGGGGAGTGGGGGGAGTAGCCAGAGGTTGTATTTAAATCTGGGTGTGGGGGCGCCTGGGTGGCTCAGTTGGTTAAGCATCCTACTCATGATTTCAGCTCAGGTCAGGATCTCAGGGTCGTGAGATTGAGCCCTGTATTGGGCTCCTACCTGGGTATGGAGCCTACTTACCATTCTCTCTCTCTGTCTCTCTCCCCCGCTCCCCACTCGTGTGTGTGTGTGTGTCTGGCCCCCAAATAAAAGTAAACCAAGGTGTGGGGCATATGCAGTGAAGCAGGATGGAGATAATATTGTTTTAGGGTTTGCAACATTTTCTCTCGGCTAATGTTCAGATATCTCTTAAACCAAGGGGAAGTGTGAGTTTGCTCTACCCCCCCCCCCCCCCCCCCAGCTATTGGAACCTAGTATGTTCCTGTTTGAACTGCTGGAGACTCAAGTGAGTCCCTTGTACCTGCTTTTGGATGATGAGTGGTGGGCTGAGGGCAGAGAAAGTGCTGCTTTGGATTTTCTGAGCACAGGGAAGGCTTTTAGGGAAAAGAGAAAAACTCTGAGGTAGTACGGGGCAGTCAGCCGGCCCCCCTTGTGTGCTGCTCAGGCTCTGATCATTTCCAGTTGGTGGTAAAATTTGCCTGTTGCGTCGAGGCCCTACTCTGCAGTAAGCCAGATTGTGCGTCCCACTGCGATCCCGTTCATGCTGCCCGTTGTGGATGGCAGACCGGATGGGATAACAGACTTAATCCCCCGGTGGGACGCCATTACCACTGATTAGAATGACACCTTACGGAGGCACGGAAATTGACAGAAAGAGCCTTTTCATTTATCCACGTTTTCCTTCCTTTGCCTCCGTTCCTTCCTCCTTCCTGCTGATTCCATTTCATAGATGAGGAAACATTTAAACCAGGAGCTTGCCTTTTATAAACTGCTTGTTATTATAAAACAAGAGATGTCCTGGTCTCCCCAGTGTAATGCTTTTAAAAGCTAGAATTTAGCCTATGGTAGGAAACACCAAGTATGGCAAGGACCGGCTTCTTCCATCTGAGCAAGTGACGACAACAGCTGGTATTTAATGCAGTTCTACTCTGTGTCCATGCCTAGCCTACGTAATTGCCCGAAGGCACGAATACCGTTATTGGTCCCATTTCACAGGTGAAGAAACTGAAGCCCAGAGCACTTCAGGAAATGGTCCAGAGCCATATAATTAATAAGAGATGGCATCCAGATTCTAATTCAGGTTTGCTCGTGCTTGTATCCTCAGTGCCATAGTTATCATTCATTCATTCATTCATTCATTCATTCGATAAGTGCTGGTTGTCCACCTGCAGTGTGCTAAGTACCGCGCTGGGTGCTGGGGGGCATAGCAGCAGATCTCTGCCTTAATATTTGGGGAGTGAGAGGGACAGGAAAGAATAAAATAGGTGAATAAAATAGGTTAAGTGGATTGTGTGTGGGGTGCTTACAAGTACGATGCAAAAAAATGAAAACGGAAGGGAGTAAGAAATATTGGCAGGGGAGATGTGTTGCAATTTTAAGCCGATGGTGAGGGAACACTTCCCCTGGAAAGAGGTAAGGGCACACGCCTGTTGGATATCCCAGGGAATAGGTTTCAGGCAAAAGGAGCAGCAGGAAAAATGGTAAAAAAGAAAAAAAAAACATTATGAAAATCCTAATTCTCAAATGATGAAATTTGAAACAGGAAACCTCATTGTGGAAACAGTGGGGATGGGCTCATGTGTATGGAGTTGATGGGAATCCCTCTTGCAAAATCCCAGCGAACTCCGCCAACTCTCCCCCCCGCCCCCCACCCCTGGCCCCCTGGTTTCTCCAGGCGGGAGCTGCGCTGGCGCATGGTACTGCTCACCCTTCACCTACACTCAGTCTGGGCTCAAGTGTAGGGAGGAAAGTTTCCATTACCAAGTACAGCTGGAGGCTGTCCTGCTGCTGTACTTGAGATGGAAGAATAGGCCTGTTTATTCCTAGGGAGCTCTATTTTTTTTTTAAGGAAGAAAACTTCAGCCACAACAGGGATAGTCACAAGATTTTTTTCTTGCACGTCTCAAAACAGGAAAAATGTCTCTGAGCTTAGAGTTCCTGAAATTGCCAGTAATCACCCCACCGAAAGGTGCAGTGGATTTCCATGTGAGGCTTATAGTTCCACTGGGCAGTGAGTGTTTTCTCGTGGCATCCTCCACCGAATCGGAGTCAAAAGCTCTCAGTGAGTTTATCCTCATAAATGGTTTTTCTATAGAAAAGGTCCAGGAATGATGAAAACGAAAGCCTACCACTTCAAGTGGTTTTTGGTGAGACGCATTCAGAAGACAGAAGTGTTCTGCTTAGGAAGTACTGGAGGAATATACGTAGAATGTCATTAAAGGGATCGAAAAATAGTAATTTGCCTCTGTGAATATCTGCACGTTTGCCTCATTTATTGCATATTTAGTAAGCTGATTTTCTAGTGTGATTTTCTGCATGACGCTCACAGAGAAGTGTCGCCTAATTCCTGACGCCAGTGTCCCTGTTCTTGCCTTTCTAGAAGACACATACGAGCGAACACTGATCGTCGATGGGGAGAGTGCAACAATTATCCTCCTGGACATGTGGGAGAACAAGGTACGCAGCGCTCATGCCCGAGCTCTCTGGAAGTTCCTTTAAGGCGTGCCTCCCAACAGGCCGTCTGGTGCGAGGGCAACCTTGTCCTTAGTGTTCTAGGTGAGGTGGCCTCATTTTCTTGATTAAAAGCTTGCTTTTTCTGAAGTATGAGGGTGTTCTGAGGAGCAGGCCGTTCACAGATGAGCTCCGAATAATAAGCAAGTGGCAGTGACTTACCCTCAGTTCAATTAAAATAAATACAAAAACATATATCCGCTTTAGGGCAAGTGCCAACAAGGACGGATGATAACTTAAAGCTACGTATAAAACCAGATTATGTGGCGTTGACAGTCTTAATACTAGTCTTCAACATGTGCTTTTCAAAGATTTTGGGCTCCTGAGCATATATGCTAGACCTTCTGTTTACTGAGAACTCTCCTATTCTCACAGAAGGATTCTAAATTTCATCAAAAAAGGCTCATTTTTGGTAGATTGGATAGAAATTGGAAATGTGGTTTGGCAGAGTCGTTGTATAATTTATCAACTCGAGCTGTAGGAGGAACTGGACAGTAAAAACGTTTTGGCAGAAATACCTGATGGGCTAAGCCAGGCTTTAGAGCCACCGGACATGGTGCAGGCACGGACGACATGCGTTTGGGGAGTTGGAATACGTTTCCTTCCTTCCTCATGTCAGCAAGGGTACTTAGGATACCTGTACTGTTTCTTTGCACACGGATGCTTCATTTACCAGGCCAGCCTGAGCTCAGGAAGGTTCTTCTCATTTTCCCAGGGAGAGAATGAGTGGCTCCAGGACCACTGCATGCAGGTTGGGGACGCCTACTTGATTGTCTACTCCATCACGGACCGAGCCAGCTTCGAGAAGGCATCCGAGCTGCGAATACAGCTCCGCCGGGCTCGGCAGACAGAGGACATTCCTATAATTCTGGTCGGCAACAAGAGTGACCTGGTGCGGTGCCGGGAAGTGTCTGTATCAGGTAAGGGGAGCGGTGCTGGTGCCGTAGAAACCGTCTCTTGGGTCCCCTGGTTTTCTTCAGACACGTGCTCTTTTCTTCCTTCACGAAACCGGAACCGGGGACTCGTTAAAATGCTCCACGGAGTTTTGTGTCCGAGACGCCAGCATCCCCGCAGATGGTCTCCATGCTGACTGTTGCTCCCTGGTCCGTCTGGTGGACTTGCAGGATTCCCCTTTTGCCGCGCTGTAATTCCCGTAGGGGAAAGATCATGCTCAGGGATTTACTGGCACTCCCCAGCCTTGATTCCTTGTCCTTTCCTGTTCTCCAGGGAGCTCTCAAGAGTTCAGGGAAATAAAAGTAGTTTCTTTATGCAAGAAAGATGAGACCTCTGAGCGTTTCATTGAGAATAAGAATTCTACTCCGGCTGCCTCTGGTTCCTGGAGACCCTAGAACCACCTTCCTGCCCCCTGCCTTTGGCTTCCTAAATTTCAGTTAAGGCATCAGCCTGATGCTGTCACATACACTTTTTCATGCCTAGTTCAGAGATAGTGCCTATTTGGTTTCAGGGCCCTTTAGGTGGTTTTTGGCCTAACACAGATTTGGTTCCTGGTACAGTGGTAAAAAAATACCCCATTGCCAGATGCCACTCAGGAGAAAAGAAACCTGATGAAGACTTAATGTATACAATTAGTTTGGGGACGTCGTACTCTTAGGAGAGGACCATTTATAGTAATCTTTTTTTTTTCTAACCAAAACTTGGATACATGGCTGTTGAACACAATGGAACATTTGACGTTGAGGCTGCTCCAGAAAAGCCTGTTTGTTTGTATAGTTTGTTATCACTGTATTGTACACGTGTGAAATCGTCAAATTGTTTTTCAGGGTACCTCATCAAAGCTTTAAGATTGTTAATTTTAAGAGAGGAAAGTCAAATAGCGGGATTCTTTTTCAAGTCAGGAAACTGAGTTAGGAGAAAGAGTTAAGAATCTGAGCTTCAGGCTTCACCCCGGCCACTTACAGGCTTTGCGAACGCCCTCGTGTTCTTAAAAAACCACCCCCCACCTCAGTGTCTTCATCCATCTGAAAGGGATAATGTATTTTTCAAGATCGTTTTGAATATTAAAAAAATGTTTATAAAAAAGTATTTAACTCAGCTCTTGGCACATAGTAAGTACAATAAATTAGGGCTGTGGTTTTTATTGCTATAATTAATATTGCTGTATTTGATGAAATTGGACCTTCACATAGAGAATTTATGATGAGCCAGATCTAAAGCCCATCTCTCCTGCTTCCAGGAGTCTTCCTGTGACTCTGCCTCTGTCTGTGCCCCGGGAGGACATGTGTCACAGTGGCCTCCTATATCCATCACATGTACGAGTGACTTAGAGTTACCTTGGGACAGCGTGAAGTCAGCCATCATCAGCTTGGCTGTGTGCTGTGTAGCTCCTCTGACGATCTTCTCCCCTCCTTTCCTTTCCAGAAGGGAGAGCGTGTGCCGTGGTGTTTGACTGCAAGTTCATCGAGACCTCTGCGGCTGTCCAGCACAACGTGAAGGAGCTGTTTGAGGGCATCGTGCGGCAGGTCCGCCTTCGGCGGGACAGCAAGGAGAAGAACGAGCGGCGGCTGGCCTACCAGAAAAGGAGGGAGAGCATCCCCAGGAAAGCCAGACGCTTCTGGGGCAAGATCGTGGCCAAAAACAACAAGAATATGGCCTTCAAGCTCAAGTCCAAATCCTGCCATGACCTCTCTGTGCTCTAGGCACCCAGGGTCACCTAGATGTCCCCCCATGGACATCATCGAACACCATTGGGACTGATAATCTATATTAGATTGGATCCTTAAGTATTATTACATATGGTGTCCCCCATTATAGCTGGGAATTAATGTGTTAGCCTCAAGGGCAACATAATGCATGGGAAATGAAAGATCTTTGTAAAATCAGTATTTATTAACAGGAAAAGCCTGACCTGGCTAGTTGAACACCCAAACCAGAGGACGTGTTTGGTGTTCACTTGTGTTCTCTCTCCTTTGGATAGCGGAGAATTGAAGCCTACGAAAGAATGCTCAGAACGAGAAGTTTTCATTATTAAAATTTCAGCCATGTTCTGAGACATGAATTTGAGGCCATTAGGTCATAAACAAATCTAGGAAACCCTTCAAAGGATTTCTTCAAAGGAGGGAGAACTTCCTTCTCTGTACCTTGTACTCATGGAGCTAGGATTATAGAACCGGGCTCATCACAATCAGGACCATCATCAAGCTGTGAAAAGAAATGGTGG
Organism: Paguma larvata; assembly: GCA_030068075.1. NCBI lineage: Eukaryota > Metazoa > Chordata > Mammalia > Carnivora > Viverridae > Paguma > Paguma larvata. Next base: position 94,765 of record JAINVK010001435.1, read on the forward strand.
ACCTTGCTGGAAACTAAAGCTTAGCGAACAGTTTTGTTCAGTGCCCGCAGTCGGGGATCCAGAAATGTAGAGAATCGGGAACTGATACAGATACTACCTTTGGGATCAAAAATCGTATCTTTCTTCTGTGTCTTGTAATTTTTTGTTTGGGGAAAATTATTTTAATCAAATTCTACTTAGTCAAACTACCTTTTATGTTTCATCGTTTTTAAAGTCATGGGACCATCATGAAAATATTTTAAAAATCCGAATTATTGATAACCTGGAGTGCCAAATGCCAAATTTTGAAACAGGATCAAACGTCTGAGTTTTTATAAAACACAAAACATAAATATTTCCAGTACTTTGGGTCGACCCTTGTATGCCACAGCTCTGCTATTTATTGTTATTTTGCAAAATAATAACCATTTTAACATTTGATAAAGCATATTTATGAACATATTTCTTAATAGGAAAAAATGTCCATTTTATTACCATTTTCTATCTTTTTTCAGAATATGCAAGTTTTTATCTATATGTCTTATAATAAAAAAAATAAAATCTTTGGGACAAAAAGGCATTCTTAAATGTTTTTCCTCCATATGATTCTTTCCATATTTAGAACAAGCACACTGTAAAGACACATACCTAGTATCTTATTTCTTCTTTTCTTTTGGCCCAGTTGTTATTTGTTTCATCTCTCCTTTGGAATCAGGATTCATAACAATGCAAAGTTAGTTTGGGGTAGTACAGTTGAGAAGTATTTGGGGTCCTCTAGAATGCTAAGTTCTAGTAAAAGCCGGGTTGATCGTTTACTTTGGCAAATTCCTGACTGAAACAGATGTGTCCTTGCTCCCTGAAGGCTCATGGTCCTAAGCTAGACTAAAGCATTAGAGGAAATTATAAAGGATTATGGGACAAAAATAAATGAAAATGGAAACTGGTGATTTTCGCCTGAGATCCGGCCAGGCAAGGCTTTAAGCACATTGTCCTCTCTCTCATTCATATGGTTTGACCTTCCTCACGCGGCTCCTGTCCAGTGGCGGTGTGTGCCCCCTGGCTGGAATGGAACGACCTGGTGTCCCACTTTCACTTCCGTGGCCCCTGCGTGTACCCTCTTTCACTGCCCCTCGCTGTGTTTCTGAGTTTGTAATCAGACACACGGTAATAGCGACAATCATGGGACCTCAAATGTTGCCTAAAGTGACAGTCTTACAACTCCCTTCTGCTGATCCGTTCTCCTTTTTCCAAATTGAGTGCAAAGGTTCCCGTCTCCATGTGCTTTGCCTCTTTGGATTGCTCAAGGAAACAATACAGGCAGGTGATAAGAGAGAAGATTCTGGTTTCACAGGCCTTTTAACAACAGTACTATTTGACATCAGTGTCTTTGGAGTACAGGTGAAACCTTTGCAATCATCAGTTTTCCCATCTGTAAGGTGGGGTTGCTAATAATACCTACCTTGTAAGGTTGTGAGATGAACATCTTTTAATCTGCCATGCCACGAAGAGCTCAAGAGATGTCTGTCTTCATTGTCATCCCCCTCCATTCTGCATAAGTCCGTTTTCTATGTCTGCCTTCCCCCCAACAGAATGGAAACTCCTTAAAATCAGGGACCACTATTTCTTTTCCTTTTTATCCCTATACTCTTCAATATAGTCCCTTGTGTATATTGGGCTTTTTTTTTTTTTTAATGTATGTTTATTTTTGAGAGACAGAGAGAGACAGAGTGCAAGTGGGCAAGTGTCCGAGAGAGAGGGAGACACAGAATCCAAAGCAGCCTCCAGGCTTTGAGCTGTCAGCATAGAGCCTGACATGGGTCTCAAACTTGCAAACCTTGAGATCATGACCTGAGCCCGAGTCGGACACTTAACCGACTGAGCCACTCAGGTGCCACTGTATTGGGTTTTATAAGGTTGTTTCTTCTGCTCATATTTCTTCTTCCTCTTCCTCTTCTTTTTATATAGGCTTCATGCCCAGTGCAGAGCCCAATGTGGGACTTGAACTCACGACCGTGAGATCAAGACCTGAACAGAGATCAAGTCGGACGTTTAACTAACTCAGCCCCCCAGACACCCCTATTATGTTTCTTCTTGAATAGACCTTCCCAGTGGCCCCATAAAGTTGAAAGGCCATTTTACAGCAAACACGTTCAGAGGGAGAGGTGCCTTACCCCAGTTTGTTCAGATGGTAAATATCTGGACCAGGAGTAGAGTCCGATGCGACTCACAGTCATTTGCATCTTTTAGTATCCCAAACTATTTCCTATAGACACAGCTCTTTCCATCCCCAGAAACCACCACACTCCACTCACCACTCATGATGCCCCCCCACCATATATATCCCACACGTACCTCACACACTCCACGCAATATCACACCCCTCACTGCACACTACGCACCACACACATGCCACACCATTCACACATTCCACACACCCCATACCTCAGCCCACATACCCCATACCATGTCATACACCACATACACACCACACCCTCCATGTCACACACCCTTTGCACAGAACACACCTAAACATATCCATAAAGCAAACACAGCATGTGTATCCCACACCACACACACCACATCCCCATATACAACAACACGCATGCACTCACACACCATATACATACACATTCTTTTTTTTTTTTTTAAATATTTATTTTTGAGACAGAGAGAGACAGAGCATGAGTGGGGGAGGGGCAGAGAGAGAGGGAGACACAGAATCTGAAGCAGGCTCCAGGCTCTGAGCCGTCAGCACAGAGCCTGATGCGGGGCTCGAACTCACAGACTGTGAAATCATGACCTGAGCTGAAGTCGGACGCTCAACTGACTGAGCCACCCAGGCGCCCCCACATTCTTTATTCTTTATTTATCTATTGTCTGTTGTCCTATAGATTCAACCATCCTATCATGTATTTCAGACCTTCCCAGTCAAAGCGCCAATAGCTGCCAAGACTCTCAAGCTTAAGAGTGTGTTCAGGATTGTCATACCGGGGCTCCCTTGGAGCCAGGGCAGGACAATACGGGTACATTCCAATTGGAGAGGCTTTTTGGTTAAGAGCCACAGCTCTGGAGTCAGACTGACCTGAGTTTCACTCTGGTTTCATCACTTGGATGTGTGACCAGGAGGAACTTCCTTCTCCTCTCTGCCTCAGTTTTCCCATCTGTGACATGGGAATAACCATGACACCTACTTCCCAAGGGTTGCAGAGAGGATGGTGTGAGGCCTGCAGATGTGACCATCCCAGGAGGACTCCGAGGACTTCTAATCTAATGTAGCATTTATGCCTTCATTACTGCACGCACCCTTCCGACGCGGTTGGGCACCCGGGCACCGCTGGGTGCTGGGGATATAAGGACTAAGCCATTATCCTGGCCCTCAGAGCCCCTGAAAATAGCATATTTGCCTGTCCTGAGAAGCCAGAGAAGGTGGCATCGGAGATAGGAAGAAACGGAAAAAAACACGGGAGGATTATACCTGGAAGGGGCTGGATTTCCTGCCATTAGACAAAATTCAAATGAAGGGAAAAGTTATTATTTAATGTGGAAAAGTAAATTGAGCTATTTTTAAAAATTCCATTTGGAGAAGTGGGAACGTTGGGGAAATTTGGTTTCCAGGCATCCTCCATTTTTGCTCACTAACACGTGAGCTCTTCAGTACAGGGAGAGACAGAGGATTATGAGTTCGCTTGATGAGTGTGAGGCAACTGTAAGGAGCTCCTGTTGTGCAAAGGACTGTGGAGAAGACATAGTGTGAGAAGGTAGGCGTGCCTTTAAGAAGCTCGTGACAGAGCTGTGATATGTTGGCGGGAAGTGGGCACGGCGGTGAATGAGGACAATGGAACAAAACCCTAGAATGATGTAGACGATCAGCTGGGCCGGCAGCGGCATGTGAAGGAAGGCAGTTGGAGCTTGGGTGGGAGAGAGAAGTCCTTGCTTGGTTGGTTTAATCATGAATGTCTTCTTGGAGGAAGTGGCATTGAACCTGATCATGAAAGCTTTTCAAGATTTCCACAGGTAAGACTGGCTGAAGAAAAGAAAAAGGGAGAGGTTGGTTTATGTAAAGAAAATAGCATACAGCTTGAGCAAGGGCAGTGAGCAGGAGAGAGAAAAATCTGTTTAGAAAAATGAGAGAAATTCAATGTGGCCAGGAACATTCTAGAAGATGGTTAAGTGAAGTATCTGAGGCTTGGGGTCAGATAGAAGTAGTTTCAAATTCTCACTTGCTGGGTGTAGTGGGTTGAATTGTGTTCTCTCCAAATTCATATCCACTTCAAAATGTGACCTTATTTGGAAATAGGGTCCTTGGAGATGTAATTAGCTAAGGATCTCAAGGTGAAATCATTCTGGAGTTAGGATGGGTCTTAAATCTGATGAGTGGTGCCTTCACAAGACAAAGGAGGGAGAGAGAGAGAGAGATCTGGACTCAGAAGAGACACGCAGGGAGGAAGGCCACGTGAAGATGGGAGGAGAGACTGGAGTGATATAGCCATAAGCCAATGAATGCCGAGGAACATCCGGGATCAGCAGGAGCTGCAAAGGGAAGGAAGGATTCTCCCCGAATGTTTTCCAAGGGAGTATGGCTCTGCTGACATCATGGTTTTAGATTTTTAGCCTCCAGAACTCCAAGAGAATACATTTCTGTTATTTTAAGCCACCACGTTTAAGGTAAGCTCACAGCCCTAGGAAACGAAATACTTTGGGTTATTTGGGGCAACTTACTTAGCATCTATAAGCCTCAATTTCTTCATCGGAAAAACAAGGATGAAGGATTATTGTGAGGATTAAATGTAAAGCGCTTAATTTATTGTCTGTCCAGGAGGTGGAAAGTGAGCGGTCTGCAAGAGAAGATGGAGAGCGGTTATAGAATATGTCGATCTTCAGCCTGAGAAGTTTCCACCTGGTTCCAAACGCAACGCTGACCCTCGAAGGTTTCCAAATAAGGACATGACAGACCAAGTGGCACCGCTTCAGGACACGGCTCAGGAGGGCTGACTGGCAGGAGCCACTGCGAGGCGATCAGCGAGGAAGCCACCGAGCACCTAGCCTGGTGTGCCCAGTTCCTGCGCTGTAGGCGGAGGGAAGGAGCTGTTCATTCATTAGGAGAAGCGGCCCCTCAGCGAGTCCGAAGATGGGCTTACAGAGCACGTATCTGTACCTGGCCGTGTTCAGGGTTTGTACAAGGAGAGCTCACAGAGCAATGAGGCCCGACGCCTTACAACAGCGGATAGCAGAGCACATGTGAGCGGTGGGTCAGGGCCAGGGAAGGCAGCCGAGTGGGGCAGTCCCAAGGGTCCGCCGAGGCCCCAGTTCCAAGACTGCACTGCGGGGTGAGGGCGGGGATTCGGACCTTGACGACCCGGAAAACAGTCACAAAACCAGAGACCCTAAACCGTCAGGCCTTGTCCAGCCTAACTTATGGGGAAATGAGGAAGTAAATATCGCACGCCTGCTTTCCTTGTGATATAGGGAAACGTGTTTGCAGACAGGGACTTGAGGCTTTTAGCAAAAGAATGCTGTTGCATGCGCAGGTGACTCTGCATGGGTGTGCACGTGTGGGCACGCAGGTGTGCGAGTGTGCGTGTATAGGTGTGTGTGTTGGGAAGGGGTCCGGGGGTGGGGCGGCGGGAAGGAGATGCCTCACAGTTAAAGGAAAAGTAGGGTAACTTCAAACATGAACCGGACTCTCATCTTGCTCTACTCTTCAGTATATGCCCCAAATGGCGCTGTGGTCAGTGGTCTTATTTATTTCAGTGCCTTCCAAGGAAATGGAGTACTCAGGAGATGCATGTCCTTTCTAAAATTAAAGACAAATTGTAATCAAAAAGAATTTTTTTTTTGATGTTTATTTTTGAGAGAGAAACAGAGCACAAGTGAGGGAGGGGCAGAGAGAGAGGAAGACGCCAAATCCGAAGCAGGCTCTAGGCTCTGAGCTGTCAGCACAGAGCCCAACTCGGGGTTCAGTTTCACAAACTGTGAGATCACGACCTGAGCTGAAGTCGGACACGTAACCAACGGAGCCCCCTGGGCGCCCCGAGACGAGTTGTAATTTAAGTTTGCTGGGATTGTGGTCAAGTAAGTCACAACAAAGATGCGCCTGTGTCTTCCGTTACGCTGGAGTTTTTAGCTACTTGAAGAAGCTCCCCTTCGTTGTCGGGCTTTTAGAAAAATGGAAACTGGGGTACCGAGAAGTGTTCTTCCTGGTATCACCGGAGGCCTTCGGGCAGCTGTTTGACTAGGGGAAATCTGGCTGCCTTGTGGGGAATTTGAGTGTTTTGAAAGGCACTTTCTTGAAAGGCGTGTGCAATTTTACATGCATATGCACACACACATACATACATACATATACAACCATACCTACAGGTGCGTACGTGTGTGTTCACACACACGCGTCCACGTTTACAGCAGCCTTGTTTAAAAGCAGGGAATCATTGTCGTTCAGATAGCAGATGCTCTGAAATAAATATCTGTTGAGGGGATTACAGCCTTCGGATGAGTGTTGGCCAAGGGGACTTACCAGGAGCACCCCAAGACACAAAGCGAGAGCAAGTGTGCAAACGTCAGAAAATGGGCAAGGCGCAGGGTTGTGAGGAGTGCAACTCGAGCAGTCAGTCAGCTTTTATGTGACTAAAAAAAACCAAAACGAAATAAAAAAACACCAAACGCCATCGGATGTACTTGAAAGCAGTAATTTCTTCTTTTTATAAACGTTAGACTGGACAAGGCCATGAGGTAGGAGTGGAAAGCCTATTAAAAAAATCCAAAGGAAATTGCTTTGGGATTCATCTGTTTGATTACATGATGGAGCTGGTGGCCTGCCACCGTGTGTTTTGCTGTTTGGAAACAGCAGCGTGAGGAGCTTGGGCTATCTGAGGAATGGTTGGACAAACGCAGTCTGAGTGAGTTCGAAAAAAGGTGAAACCCGGTGTCCTTTGGGTGAGAACTGCAAGACGGTGAATAAGCAACCCGGGCCAGCAGGCGGGTGCCCGAGTATGCCTTCTCTTAGCACCAGGTGAAGGGCACGTTTGAGTGGTCACTATTAACTGTAACTACTCGGAGTCACTGCCAAGATTATGTTGATAAGGATGGTAGTGTTAATTGGTACAACCTTTTAAGTGAACATATCTCAGGGGAAGTACAGGGTGCCAGATAGGGAGCCACGGTTCAAAAACAGAGCGCAAGAGAAATTGAAATTGAGTTTTGCACAAGTCCTGGACAAAGTACCAACCAGGCATGCCTCGAGGGGCCGGATGCGGAGGTCAAGGCAGGGTGCAGACAGAAGGAGAGGAAGGCCTCAGAGCATGTGCCTTTATTAGAGTTCTTGCTTTGGGGTTCCCAGGCTAAGGCTGGATTGGTTAATTCAAACCAGACATGGCTCTTCCTGGCTATTGAAACTTACCTGTCTTAGTCTCAGGCTTCCAGCAGATGAAGGAATTGTATACGAGGTATTGATAAGTGAAAATATCTTACATCCAGAGAGCATTGGTCTTGGAGTTAAAAGCCTTAGATACTAGTCCTGGCTTTGCTGGTTACTAGTGAGCTCTAAAATCCTCATATAAAATAGGAAGAGCGATACGAACCTCACAGCGTCTTTAAGATGACAAAACGTGTTAAGTTGTGTTTTGTAACCCCAGAAAATTCAAATCTCTACGGGGTTATTAAAGTGTTATACACATATGAGGTGGTCTTAGGGCTTGTGGGCACATCGGTTACTTCGACAGTGTTTGAGGGAGAATTACAGGTATGAGTGTGACTGGCACGTGGGAAAGAGCTTTTGAAATAGATGGGTCTCTCAGTGCCCTCTCCTAGCTCACCCCTTGGATCCCAGCATGTAGACACTCGCCTGCTTTGCTGATATATTGGACTGGCCCTGACCACTGTCTCTTGGGATGTATAAAACCAGCCGAAAAACATTAGCAGTTGGGAAAATGCCAATGCTATTTCTTGTGGCAGCAGAAGCAGGGAACTCTTAATTTGATTTCCTTAATTGTGTCTTTGAGAGTCTCTGTACAGACAATGGGCAATGAGAAATGCTATTTTAGGTGTTGAAGATGAGGACGTTTGACTCATAAAAAATCAGGTTGATAGTGACCTTGTCCACTCTCCTGCTTTTATGCGGACAAGTGCTCCACGCAACAGATAAATGGGACTTGAGGCTTCCGCAGGTGCTTCCGTTGTAACTGTGCATGTAAGAAAGAAGATGAAAGTGGACATAAAGAATCCACTTCCTTTGTGACTGAGAGGGAAGATGCAGACTGTGTAGCCCTACACACAGGTGGCTGGAAAGATGGGATGAAGTGGCCGAGAAAAGGGTTGGTTCTGGGATCTAGTTGCCTGGGTTGGATCCTGGCTCCCAGCTGGGAAACCTGGAACAGTAACTTAATGTTTCCTAGGCTCAAGTTTTTCATCTGAATGAAGATATGGAGGAAACGAATTAAAAAGTTATCTACTTCTTAGTTCTTCACGGGAAAAGGGAAAATGCATACAAAGTCAATCGCTGGCACGTGATGAAGAACTCAACGCTTTGAATTATGTTTTATTACTTTCTTTATGAAAACAAAAACCAAGAGCCTTCAAGGAGCACTCTTAGGAGGAAACCTGGAACTAAGGAGGGGCTATTTAAAAAGAGACTTTTCTACACTCTTATCCTAAATTGTCATCTTTCCCTTAGGCAATCTCCATGCCATTCGGATGGGTAATTCAGTCCGAATGTCCTGGCCAAGGGGTGGACCAAACTCCCTGCCAAAGGAGTTCCACTCAGTGGCTGAGAATAGGCTAAACATTTCAAAAAGCCTTTTTAAAGTCTGAGATTGCTAAGCAACTCGTGTTCTGCGTGTAAACAGTACAGTCTATGATGGCGGGGGCAATTAGTCCCCAGTCCCTGGGGATGCACGTTGGGGTGCTTTGTCTCAGAACTCTTGCCTGGCTCTCTTGTTTCCAATCTTCCAAGCCTGCTTCCAAAAGAGGGATCCTCTAAGTTCTCCCGCTCGGGAGCTACCTCATCGATATCTTGGTATCGAGACCCAGAGAAGCAGATGCCTCCTCCGCTCTCTGCTAGTGAGGGCTTTCCCTCTTAATCCCAGTTTACTGACTGACACAAAGCCGTCTGCCTTCCCTCGATGACCGGCCCAGTGTTTCTTCCCTGTGTTCGGTGAGACCCTTGCTCTGTTCCACCGTGGGATTTTATCCTTGAAGATCCAGCCACAATACGACATATTCTCTGGGATCCTTGCTTGTGTGGTATTCATGTAGAGTTCTGGTGAAAGGGAGAAGTCCGTGGTCAAATACACCCAGGGAAATTTTGTTTATAGAAAGTGAAATAGGCTTCTTTTTTATTGTGAGAAAATATGCATAAGATGAAACTTCCCATTCTAGCCATCTTTAAGTGCAGAGTTCAGTGGCATTAAGCCTGTTCACATTGTTGTGCAACCATCACCGCCACCCTCTCCAGAACTTTCTCAGATACCCCAATTGAAGCTCTGTACGCATTAAGCAATAACATCCCATGCCCCTTCTCCTGAGGCCCTGGCGACCACCGTCTACTTTCTGTCTCTGTGAACTTGACTATTCCAGGTACGTTATATAAATACAAGAACTAGTCTTTAGGGAATGGTTACCTTTACCACTACTGTTCTTTCTGATACTCCGTATCCCCCTGGATGCTGGTCCCCACCATGTATTGGGCACTGCCACTCTGGGTGGGTTCCTAAGACGCCCTCCACTGTATTCTTCTTTCCTGACTTTAGCCTTGGCACAGGACTCTTGGCACAGCCTTAGCACAAGCTTCCCAAATCTCTTAGCATCCTGCCTCTGCAGGCATCCAGGAAACCAAACCCAAACTGAAGTCCGCTAGCCTGTGGGGTGGCAAGGGGAAGCCTGGACGGCCCCGCAGGAGCCCCATCTCCTCCACAAGCTCTGGGACTCCATTTCATTTGACATTGAGTAATTTCTGTTTCTTACCTCAAAGCATCGATGCCTCTATTCCCTCCTCTGGAACACAGCGATCCAGCACCAACACTTGGGGTTCGGGGCTTGCAGGCTGGTAGTCAAACTTCGGTGCCCCAGGGGGTTTTAAAGATCCACGGCCCTGTCTCCAGAGGTTCCGCTTCAGCACCAGAATGGGGCCCAGAACAAGCTGCCCAGGAGAGTCTGAAACAGCAGGTCTTCTGACCATACTTTGATGAGCCTTGGTCTAGACCTCGGGACAAAGGCCTAACAAGTCTCCAGAGGGTAGAAAGAGCTCAGTCTCTGAAACTCCAGGGTTGGTCTCCCAGCTTTCACAAATGGAGAGCATACTTCTAAAGTAGCAAGAACATACACCCGATAGGATTCGATGTTCCTATCCTGATTAAATTCGCCATGACGAACCTGTGTAGAGCTGCATTTTGGAGGTCCCTGTAAACACAGAGGCTTCTGTGGGTGGCTTCCGTGGCCTGACAGATATTGGCATGACCTTGGCCAAGTGTCTGGTTTGCTAAGGCTGGGTGTCTGACAGGCTTGTGGCTTGAAGGGATTAGGAGCAGATGCATGCGGGGCTGGGCAAAGGCTTGTCTTCCCCAGGGCATGGCTGGGAGTCCAGCCACTGATTTGGGAATCTTTTGTTTTTTCTTTGGTAAAGTGAAAAGTGTTGGGATAAATCTATTAATTCAAAAATAAACATTTACTGAGCTTTGGTTAGGCACCAGGCTCTGCGCTAGAGGGATGTGACATTAAATAAAGCAAGACACATGCCCTTGTGAAGATGACTTCCAAGGTCTCTTGTCTGAGTCTATAATATAACGCCTCACCTACTGTAGTCCTTGAACGCTGCATTTTCACAGGCATTACCATGACTGCACGGTGAGATGTGTCATCCTTGCCACCGTGTGGGCGCCAGGTGACTCGTCTAGGGCCACGTGGCTACTAAGCAGCAGGACTGGATTTGAATCCAGACTTGCTGATTCTCAGTCTTGTGCTCTCGGCTCTGTAGCTTGCTGTCTATGACTCTCCTCCTTAGGGTCTATGAGGCTCCCTCCTTCCAGATTTTTCCGCCCAGTGGAAAAATAGCTATCGCTTGCCAAGCCCTTACTGCAGGTCTTGCTACGTGCATTCTTAGGGAAATCTCAGCCACCTCGGTAGGTACTACGACTGTTGTCATCTCGCAGAGAAGGAAACTGGGGCTCAGAGAAGTTGAGGGCCTCGTACAGAGTCGTGCAGCTTGTCAGTGGCATTTGATGCTGGGTCTGCTCTGCGGCTATGCTATGCTGTCTTCTGGGATCTTTGAGTGAGATGATTGGGGACACAGCGGAATCTGTTCTGTCCTGCAGAGCTGAAGGTTGGGCTCCCACTGGAGGGCGGGGAGAGAGCCACAGGACTCCTAGGAGCTGAGTGTGAAGAGGCTTTGGCCAGGCCCTGCCTTGGGGCTGAAGGTCTTGAAACCAGAGTATTCAGGGGGAGATACGTCAGATACCCAAGGCTCCCGAGACACCCCAGGTCCCATAGATCCAGAGGTCCCGATCGGAGTCGGCCAAAAGGCACCCTGTAGTTTTCCAGAAGAGATGTCGTGCACTGGCTGGGGAAGCCGCTTCTGGGGGCGAAGACCCTCCCTTCACCCCCCCCACCCCCCCACCTTGCCTGCCATCCTGGGCTCCCTGCTCCCACACTCAGGCCAACCAAGAGGACTTTCCTCTTCTTAAAGCCTGCCTGTGATGCTCCCTCTACCCAACCCTTGAAAGCTCTGAGAACAAATTAACCTTTGGCTGGGGAGCACCCCTGCCTTGGGGCTTCTGCTTAGCCTCATGCCATTTTGGGAAGGCTGAAAAATAGTGGGGTGCATCCCAGGCAGATGCAGAGTGTAGGTTTAAAGGGGCTAGATCTTGGTCACCTCACTAATCACTGACACCGGGAGCCAGACCTTAAGGTCTGACCTTAGTTCCCGGGGCGGGATGCAGAGCTGGCCCAGCAACGTGGGTAAGCGTCACTCACACCCGTGGTCTGCTGTTAGGCCCTTCATCTCACCGACGACCACCCTGTGAGGCAGGGAGTAGTGCCTCCATTCTACAAATGAGGAGCCTCAAGCTTGAAGGGTTAAGTAATTTGCCCAAGGGCCCTCGGCCAGAGGGCCACAGGGCAGGATTCAAACCCAGGACCTTCCCATTCCCTCCACTGTGTCCCGCTGTACCTTCCTGTGACTTTCCACACTCGGGTTCAAAAGTAAGGTCGAGTTTACCGGGCGTGAGTGAAGCACAGATGGTGCTTTATGGTGGGTGGCTGGTAATTGGGGTCCTAATTGCCCATCATAGCTGACCCTCCAGGCCCTGGATTTTAATTATCTTGCAAGCTGCCGCGATCAGCCTGGACTCACTTGTTAGCAACAGGAAGTGTGTGGGATGTGCAGAGCTCCAAAGGGACCTTTTAAGGTAGCCAGCTCGGGAACAGTTATGGCTAAGTAAGCAGAGCAGTCCGGAGATGACTCCACAAGCCGCAGGGCCCCAGGAAAGGAGGCTCCGAAGGCTGGTGAAGTCACCCTCGGGTGACAGATGCTAATGGAGGAAAGTCATGGCCTTTGTAGAGATGGGTGTGAGACATGCATGTGTGAGTCACCGCAGGAGAGACTCACAGGCAGGTTCTGAAACCCAGGGACCCGAATCGAGCTGTCTCCACAGCTGCCCTCCCATAAAATAAATGATTAATGATAATAAAACCTTCTTACAGATGTGAGGCTTGAAACCGGTTTTGCAATTAGCAGGAGGAGAAGGTGCTTCACATTCAATTAATTTTTATCTGACCTGTCTGAGCTCCTAAGGCAAGGCTCTCGTCGTGCTGTAAGGATTACATTCTCTGCCTGGGCCTAAGGGGGATTGCAGCTCTCGGTCTTTCCAGGCCACAGAGTGTGTTTGTGAGGTGTGCAAACCGAGCAGATGGGCGTCTAATGAGCTTAAGTGTCCTCTTTCCCACCCTCTGGAGATCCGGGGAGGACCAGGGAGGTAAAATCAAGCCTGGACTTTTAGAATCTGAAAGAGAAATCAGCTGGCACAGTACTTTTCTCAAGAAGCAACATCTTATATATGTATGAATATATATGTTACATTACATATAACGTTACCTATATGCCTATATATATGTGTGTGTGTGTGTTTATTTACTTTTGAGAGAGAAGGAGACAGAGCAGAGGTGGAAGAGGGCAGAGAGAGAGGGAGACACAGAATCTGAAGCAGGCTCCGGGCTCTGAGCTGTCAGCACAGAGCCTGATGTGGGGCTCAAACTCACGAATAGCAAGATCATACCTGAGCTGAAGTCGGACACTCAACCGACCGAACCAGCCAGGTGCCTCTGCATGTTGGTATTTTTAAAAGCTACCAAGTGGTTCTAATATGTAAGTAGAGTAGAAAACCACTGGAATAAACACAAATACCATGCATCTCTGAGAGAGATTTTGCTCCTTCCTTAAAATGTGGACGTTCTAGAAGCTGTTTTTTTTTAATGACTGAATTCCCTCTTTATATTACATCTGTAAAGTGTCCAGTGTATTGCACATACTCACTAAACATAAGCGATCATCATTATGACCGTTGCCATTGTGGGCGACGTAGTGTGGTGGTGAGGGAGGTGGACTGTGAGCCAGACAGCTTCGGCTCTCTGCCTTAGTTTTCTCATCTGTAGAATGAGGGTAATTAAAATTCCTACATCATAAATAAATACTTCACAAATAAATACTACGATAAATAATATCGTAGTGTTATTGTGGGTATTATTTAATATGTCTTAATGATTGTACTAAGACACAATGTAAGTGTTCGATGAATGGTGGGTATATGTAGTTATCAGTGTATTTATTCAGCTTATTAAGCTTCGTTGCTTTCTTTTTGATCCAGTTTCCAAATAAAACTCGATGACAATGGATGGAGAGAGGCGGC